>WYDI02023457.1:0-76497 GCA_009867235.2 Psittacus erithacus | reverse complement strand
CAGGGGACTGGAGCACCTCCCGTATGAAGATAGGCTGAGAAAGTTGGGGCTGTTCAGCCTGGAGAAGAGAAGGCTGCTTGGTAACCTCATAGCAGCCTTCCACTATCTGAAGGGGGGCTGTAGGGATGCTGGGGAGGGACCCTTCATTAGGGACTACAGTGACAGGACAAGGGGTAACGGGTTCAAACTTAAACAGGGGAAGTTCATATCGGATATAAGGAAGAAGTTCTTTACTGTAAGAGTGGTGAGGCACTGGAATGGGTTGCCCAGGGAAGTTGTGAATGCTTCACCCCTGGCAGGGTTCAAGGCCAGGTTGGACAGAGCCTTGGGTGATGTGGCTTAGTGTGAGGCGTCCCTGCCTATGGCAGGGGGGTTGGAACTAGGTGATCCCTTCCAACCCAAACTATTCTATGATTCTATGATTGTTGGGAGCAGACTGGTTCTTCCAGAAGCTCCAGTGTACCGAAACTGGCCAGCTGGAGTTACCTGGTGTGTCACTTGATGTTTGCTACAGCTGTTTGATTTACTCCTGGAACAGGAGCGAAACCAGGACTCGCAAGAAACAGTTGACTTGCACAGAGCAATTCCTTCATCCAAACCAATTTCCTTCAGATTTTGCGAACCTTGGGACGGCTGCATAATACAGGTTTTCATGTAAAAGAAACTGGTGAAAGCTCTCTCAGCTTTGATGCTTTCCACTGGCCCTGTCAGCCTTTACACATTGACGCCTGTGTAAAGGAGGAAAATGGCAAATACCCACAATTTCTACCTTCGCACTGAATGCAACTTGCCGGATATGTGTTGGAATGGCTGCACACATGATTTCTTTGTAGCTGTATATAGCAACTACTTTGCAGTGGAATTTCACTTGAAAGTAGCCCCCGTCATCCTATCTAAATGCAAAAGGTGTTTCTTCCCGTTGTCCAGCCCTTCCAAGGACACCTGGGTGAAGGCAGGCTTCAGGCAAAAATGGGGGGATGCTAGAAAGGGGAAAATGTCTTGCCTTTGTAATGGGGCCTGTTGCAGGTGCAAGGCCACTGCTCGGTCTTTGGGCAGATGTGCTGGGTCCCCTTCTTCCTTACTTCTATAAATGGTTTTCTCCTTGCTGAGTGGTTTGTCATACCACTTCTGTTTCAATGGCCTAACTTAGAGCTGGGCTACAAATCTGTATCCCTACAGCCAGCTCAATTCCTTAATTATATGTGCCTTTATGTGTCTAAGGAAAATTTCAGGTTTGAAAATGCATGGAGAGAGGAAAGGTTTCTATATTTATAGGGCTATGCATTATTTTCCTATGTAAAGACATCTGGGGCTGATTCACGTTTATGGTAAGGCTGCCTGATGTGCATATAAAGGGAAGTTTGAAGCATGCATAATGGTATTTTCTGCTAAAGCAATGCTGAGGGACTGGCAGAAATGAGAAACCCATCAGAGTCCCAATGTCTGAGTGCAGTGGTCCTATTCTGAGATATGGTCATTGGAACCACCTCCACCCTTCCTGAATGGGATGATCAGATGTGTTTCTCACAGGAGTCATGTTTCTAATAGTGAAGGAGACATCTTGCTTATCCTGGTTTTCAGAGAGGGGTAAAAGGGGAGAACCTCCCACACTTGCCCCACCAAAAAAAAAGAGAAACCCACAAACCAGTAGAAATTCCTTGCTCTGAAGCGTGAAGTGTTTACTCATTGTTGGTTACAAGCTTCCTATTGTACCAGACCCTTTGAGCAGTCTTTCACCATGCAGAAAGTATCGCAATAAGAGATGGTGCAGAGTCTTGCCTACTCTTAGTCAAACACCATCTCTCCATGTTCTTCCTAAACATGCCATGTTTCCTGGGCTTGCACAAATACTTCTTTCTTTTTCTTTTTTTTTTTTCTTCCCATAAATAATCCATGCAAAGGTCACCAGTCACAAGCTGCTGCTGGTTTTTCTTCTCACATTATCTGTAATATTTGCCCATTCCAACAAGGAAGTTCTGCCTTATCTGGTATGAAGAGAAAACACAACAAAGATTACACAGCTTTCTCTTTACTTTTGATGCATCAAGCACAGTCTTTTCCATTTCCTCTTCTAAAACAAGGCTGGAAAATTCATCAAGAAGGTGCAGTCATTCATTTAAAATATGTTGTTGAATCAGGAAGTGAAATGGATAAGTAATTTATGCTTTCTGGTGCTTTTTACTGTATAACATTCTGGGATATGGTTCCTTTGCTTTGTCACCAGTTCAGTTCTGTCCAAGTCCCAAGCCACACATCAATATTTAATATGCTTTATAGATGTCAACTGGTTTTGTTGGATCATTTATTGCCCTTCTATTATGGATATAATATCCTAGCAAATGATGAAAAGTACCTGCTGGCTAAACGAAAATACCAAATGCAAAGAATTTTGTTTGCTGACAAATGTATTGAAAAGAATGACAATACTTCCTTTGATTTTTCTTGTTAATATCACTCGTTGGCTGAAGAAGTGTTCCTAAGTCTGTCCCATGCCTTTTTAGTAGATTAGCTCTGGGAAAAAAGACAACTGCCAGGGAATTCAGCAGGTCTGATTCTATTCTTCTCACCAGTGTAAACCTAGGTTATCATCCTGAAAATCAGTGCAGTTAGTGGAGCAGCAATTTAACTGAGGACAGAATGATTGAACATACATGAGAAATGTGTAGCGCTGAGTTGAATATTGACTGTATTCTCAACTACGTTTGCTGCTGACTCTGGGATCCAAAGGGATGTCACTGAACCAGCCCTGCACACCTGGCTGCAGTACCTGAGGTGCCCCAAGATTTGGTCCCAGCCATGGTCACTCTTCTGTAGCTGCTGTCCCCTGCAGATCAGAGGAGAGGTTCTCATCCCAGGTAACTGCACTGTCTTGAGTGACCTGCAGGACTGGTAGACTGCTGTCCTATGCTGCTGAAGCACTGCTAGGGCCCCTTTTCAAGGGTGGGCCCTCAGGTCCCAGGGCAAGTGCTGCATGTTTGGGGAAGGACTGCTGAGGGAAAAGCCATGCTGCACAAGAGTCCAGGCTGCTTTGAAGCTGGTGGGCAGCCCAAGGGAGTTGTCATCCCTGCTACACAGGGGACCCCCCTGAGGGAGTTGTCATCCCTGCTGCACAGGGGACCCCTTAGCACCCAGAATGAGGAAGGTGTGATGGTGACCTGAACCTATCCTGAAGTTTCGTCCTCTTCCAGCACTGGGATTTCTCACTTTCCCAGAGGTAGATTATTTCTGTATGACAATAATATTGTCTAATCCTCTAAAATTCTAAGCAGTGGTATGAATCCTCGTGCAACTACACTGGCAGTGTGTTCACCTGTAATGCAGCTGATTGACCTGTCCTGCAGAGCAAGGCATGAGCTGAAGTCCCCTGTCCAACTAACTAGCCCGCCTCCTCTGCTCTGTTCACGTCAGCACAGCTTCCTGACATCAAAAACGACCCATCAGATCTGTTTCACTCAAAGCAGCCTGTGATGCAGCAAGGTACGGCAGGCTAATGCCACAAGTTTTACCATTTCCACTTTTATGTCAGCCTAATACAGTTCTGAATCTTTAAAAGCTGAGGAATTTTGGTTACTAATGGAATTTTCTCCATGCTGTTTCCCACATGTAACTTTCAGCAAAGGGAAGGTCCTGGTTCAGAGATTCTAGGTGAGGAGCAGGCAAAGTTCTGTGACGAAACACACCTCAGCCCAGGGGCTGCTGAGAATGCAGTCCATCTGTCTCTGGATCGTCCCATAAGGAAGCTGTAAAGCAGCCCTGACCGCAGGGCTGTGGGAGTAAACTGCCCATACTTCATTCTCCCTGAGAACGCAGTGCTAGGTTCAGGGTGAGAAGCTCTCTTTCTTCATAAAGAGATGAACATCCTCCTAAATACACGTGACATTGCTAACTTTCAAGTTAGGTATGCATCTTCTTCCAGATTTAAAAGGGTTTGAAGTTGTTTGTATAAAACTGTGGAGTCTCTAAACTAACCTTTCAAAGGTTTGGGGCAAACGTTCCTTTACAGTCTTTATTCACTTGCATGACAGGTCTTCAAAAAAGGCCTGAAAGGTTATTCCACTACAGAGTAACACCTAACAGTGGAATTAAGTGTTCTCTAAAGCAGTCACATTTCACTAAAATTTATAAGATCTTGTCTTAGTACCTGAAAAATCAAAGAAGGAAAAGTATCTCTTCGGTAAATATTCATACTTAAAGAATCTCTGAGATCTTCCTAAAGAAGCTGTTTCCGCAGCTGGCATTTTCATGCCAGTGCTCTTCCTCTGTGGTTTCTTACAGTTTTTTCCTATTCTTGTCACAAGCACACAAATGTTTCATTGAAATTATCTGTGGGTCTTCATGCCCTGAAATTTGTTCAGTTTTAGATGGTGGGGTGTGGCTGTTGAGAACATTAGCGGCTATTGCTTCAGTTACGATGGCCCAAAGGAATGAAGTAGCAAAGTCTTCTAGGTTTTACTGAGGTTAAATGCACAACACAACCAGGACTCCTCAGTCCTCATGTGGGCATTTGCTGTTTATTGTAAATATTTGTACATGAAATTGCAAAAGAGCTCAGACGTGTGCCTGTGAGATGCCTCTGCAGAAAAGACGTTAAAGTCTTAATTAATTGTCATCACTGAAACAAGGAACTCATGAATATATCATGGTAGGCAAAAAAAATTAAGGTTTCCAAACCGCTTTTCTTGAAAAGAACACTTGCAAAATATGAGCTATATTTCCTTGTATCATTTCCGAGCTTGGCTTGACTTGCTCTACAAAGAGACTAAAAATGACCTCCTACACCTTATTTGTATGTCCTTATTTTACTCCTTTACATATGAAACAGTATGCAGACAACACAAGTTGAATGGTGGAATATTGGTAAGTGAGTTGCTGTTCTTCTTTCACAATGAATTCCTAGTGTAGCACATTAGGGATTGCACAACTGTAAGCTAAGCTACAACTGAAAATATGATAAAGGGAAGCAAACCAAAATAAACCCCTGGTGTGAGATTGCATTACCTGTCATTGCGGAAGCAATTCAAGATTTTCATACAATTGGATGTAACGTTTCCTGAGCTAAATTATGCTGTTAACAAACCACATAAAAATAATTCAACAAACATCAGAACATGTAGGGAGGAAAAAAAAACCCAAAACCCCCTCTCCTCCCCCCATCAAAATGTAAGTGCAAGGATAGTATAAAGCCATTGTATGATCTGTTGTGAGAACCAGCGAGTGGAGAGAGCTGTTTCTAACACTTTGAAAGCATTTTGGGTAGCTGTAACCCACCTGCCTAAATCGACTTAAATATGCTGGTTCGTAGAAAGGGAGGATAATTATTTCACCCCATAATATGATGGGGGGGAATTGTTTTTAAGAGTTATGTCATAGCTCCTTTGGAGTTAGCCATGGCATGTTTCAGCCTCTGAATGACACTGTGGAGCTGCAGTGCAAGTTCAGTCATTTTTATTAAAATTAATGGTTTAATTTACTAAAAATTATTGCCCGTATATTTTAAATCTCTACATGTAGAGCTATAGCCTGGTATATATTTAAGAAACTTCTAGATGGGTGTGCAACATAGCTTAAAAATTGCCAGTGAGAGGAGAAGAAAACATCCAGATCATTAGAGTATGAAAGAGATGAAGTCTGTGCTTGCATACAACTAGGAGAGAAACACTGAATCGATTTGCTAAAGAAACCTTTTCTGGTTATGCTGAAATCTAAGTATTCCAATAAGCCTATTGCATAAGGACTACATAGCTTAAAAACAAAGCCATATATAAGATGCAGCTATATGAATTGCTGTTCAGACGTATAGTATTGTTTGGCTCCCATAACTGCCTCTGTGTGTGTTCTTCCCCTTATAGGGAAAACAGGAAAGCTCAGCTGTTGCTGAAAGCCAAATACCAAAAAAGATGGCAAACAATCTGGCTTTCCATTTTCCCATACCACAAATGGTGGGGAAAAGAGCAGAAAGAGGCACAGGGTCCAAACTCCATCCAGAAGAAGCGAAATGCAAAAGAATGAGGTTCTCAGTGATTCTTGGGACACTGTCAAGAGGTGCATCCGAGTTAAACAGGAAAACTAAATGGCTCCCTATTAGTAGACTATTCCTGGTTTTGTTTTAAAATTGAGCAGGAATATCAGCAGTGTAGTATACTGCTGTTTACACTTTTCAGATGTGTGAGCTCAGTCAGACAGTAGCAAGCCTATGCTGCACAGCCTATGCTGCACAGCCTATGCTGCAGAGCCTAGTGTGGTGGTAGAAATGTCAATCCAAATAACTGAGACCTAATAAAGTTATCATAACACAGCTGGTATTGTTTGGAAGGATAATCTCTTCAGACTTATGCACTACAGGACAAAAAAGCCCAATGCAATTTGAAGTGCCACCATCTATCACGCTTTTTGCATTTACAGTACTTGGAACTACACAACAACAGTCTGTGAAGGAAGGAATTTTGTGTCAAGAAACTCCAAGCTGCAGCACTATGGTAGAGAGAATGCAGATGCAAGGGGTGCAAAGGGCCAGACTCTGCTACAGTATTATTTATCTGATATTATCACTGTGGAGAGCAGGTCTCGGGAGAGATAAGGAAGCTGCTCAATGAGGTGCAACAAGACCACTAGTCTCACGTCCCATGGAGAACCACAGTGTTACTGATAGTACCTTACTGAACTCAGCAATTCAGGGGAGAGACTGAGCACAGCCAACATCTGTCTCTGGGGGCCAAGTCTGAATGTGCCTCTGCAAAAAGTACATTGCTGAGAGTAAAGAAGGGATCTCAATGGCCCCAAAAGCCATTTTGTTTTTTGAGGGGCTCGCCAGTATCTTATGGCAACTATCAGTAAGTTTTACACAGCGTGCATTTGATACTCTGCTTAGAAATAACTGTCTGGTGCTGAGAGCTGGAGGGTAACATGTTGTGCTGTGCGTGCCCCCCTCTGCAACCAGCTCCTGTGTCTGGCTAGAAAGCCCTGCAGGTTCCTGTTAGTGTCATGCATTTAGACTCCTAGAAAAAACTAATGGTTTGAATGATATAATAATGGAAGTTTTTCTGTATTATATTCCTCTGGGAGACACAAGGCAGAAGAATTAATATTTTAGACTACAGGAGTTAAATCAAGAGATGTGTATGGAGTGTGGAAGTTCAGAGTTGCTGTTGTTTAATGGACTGCAGTCACATACCATGGCATGTATGCATGTAATTGTGTCCCAAACTGGAGGCTAAATCCTTAAAGATTCCTGTGCTATGCATTACTTCTCTAAACAAGGGACAGAAATAAGACACAGTATTACTAAAGCAGATGATTCATTATGATATGCTACTTAAAACACGCCAAGGGCATGAGTTACAGCTCAGCCAAAACCTCCCTGTCTGAAATAAACATCGATTAGATGGAGCCCTGCATTAAAACATAACAGCAGGGGGCAAGGAGGGCCAAGGTTTTTCACTGCAAACTAGCTGCTTACGCGGTAAGAAGGTGTATTTTCAGTGCTTACTGTTCTTTTTCTAAAATTCTCCCCAGAAGCTGTTATTTGCAATGGCAAATCTCTGAAGAATTCTAAGGGGTTTAAGGCTTTTCTTTCAGAATAATTCCTTTTTCAGTAAGTAGTCTGGAAAAACACATCCTGCCTTGCGCATGGCGCATAAGATTGCAGGAATGTATTTTCAGGGTCATGAGCTAAATTAACATCTGGCTCAATTGATATTTCAGCTGTATTGCATGCATTTTGTC
Organism: Psittacus erithacus; assembly: GCA_009867235.2. Classification (NCBI taxonomy): domain Eukaryota; kingdom Metazoa; phylum Chordata; class Aves; order Psittaciformes; family Psittacidae; genus Psittacus; species Psittacus erithacus. Next base: position 68,775 of record WYDI02023457.1, on the reverse strand, counting down.
TGCATGTAGCCCATCACTTTTTTGTTTGCCCTCAGATTACGCAATGGCACTTACCCTACATGCATTTAGCATGCAACCTATGCCTAACATCTGAATGAATCTTGGATTTTCAGTCATCTGGCATACTTGTAAGTTATTCACATCTTTTCTTTGCTTACAACTAACCACTCTGGATACAGCACTGTCTATTTATAAGCCTTGTAAACACTCCCTCTTCCAAATGCTTTGTGGTATCTTCAGTGTCTTCATGGAAGATTGTCAAATGAGGGAAGCAGCTGAACTGGAGAGGCATAGGAAAGAATGGAAAATAAATCCCCTAACTTCAACAAGGCAGAGATTGTCAGTGTTAGCAAAGGTTTCTCTGATAGCTATTCTGTCAAATTATTTACGAATTTGGAGTAATATGTTACCTGCTGCTATGCAAAATGAAGATTTGGGTTTTTTACTGTCAGGCTGCCAAGTGTGGTAATTTGAGTGCGTAAAATCTGATAGCGCAGAACGAGCACCTTTGGTGCCATTGGGATTCTTCCTGCTACCGGATGATGCTCTGATGGTAGTGATCAGGTTTTCAGTGCGCTTGTGGGCACCAGAATTTCCTCAAAAGTAGCCTTAAGGTAATGAAATTATCTTTTTGTTAAAACAGACGAATGTCTTCATTTCTGAAGCAATGCACTGTTTCTATACACATGTAGGACAAGGGCACCCTTACTTGACTGTTCCTAGTACGTGTTATTTCTTCCAGCAATTGGCATGAAGCCCAGCTTCCTATCCCTAAATTTGCTAAACCAAAGGCCTTCAACATCTCTTCCATCCTCCAAAGTGCAGTAAATAGTGTTGAGTGAAGGCACAGGGTTGCTGTTGGCTGCCAGAGGCATGTGAAATGCTCCCCTTCCCTGTGACCCAGTTCCTGAAATCTGGAGTTCCGCAAAATCCGTGTATTTGATGGTTACTGGGATTTTGCAAAGGTAAACTGGACCTGGTAGAGATGGTATTTCCAAAAATTAAGGCTATGTTCATATAAAGGATTGTGTTATTGAAATATGCAGATGGATTTGGAGAGAGGCTTTTATGTCTTGGCAAATTTAAAACCTCTTGATTGCCACTGTTTCCTCAGGTATCTGCTTTGATAAATATGGTGGTTTAGGATGTGTGAATGCTCCAAATGAATTACCCTAGTGAATGACAAAAATAAACCCCCAAAATGAAATAAAAACCCCTGCCACAAAACACCCTCCTCCCCTCCAAAAAAACCTCAACACAAACTTGTAAAGAATATTAAGCTTAGGGCAATAATTTTCTAATCAACAATGTCACTTCAAGAATAACACAAATCTTCCGAAAACCTCTGCAGATTTATCCAACTTCTCAATGTGTGTTTAAACCATAAAAATACTTTTTGAGAGAAGAAAGGTTATAGCTGCAATTCTTTGTAAAGGAACAAAATGTTAATTTTGGTGTAAGCTTTTATTAAAATCCATTTTTTTCTAACAGGCAAATGAGGGTGCTGGTATATTTACGTATGCAACTTTGAAATCATAGCAAGTTAGCTATTAAGAGAGAATACTTTGCTTTGGAAAAGAGCAGCCGGCTTGCATGTGTTGGACGACCAATCTAAGGCAAAACTAAGCCTCTGATAACCACAGATGCTTTTCTGTACGTATGTTCTAATGCCATAAGTATTTTAGACAAAAAAGTGATCCCAAACTATATAAAACGGAAAAAGAACAAAGTGTAGAATTTTAATGGATTTTTTTTCCTCATTTGTTTCAGAGATGTCTACATTTTTGTCTGTGTGAACATCCGTCTCAGCTGGATGGTTTCAGACAAGGTTAAATAGCTCCAGTAGTTTCTGAAGGGAGGTAAAAAGTATATTGTTGTGCCTGTGTTTGAAAATGGAGACTGAGGTAAGGTTTGGCATTGCCTGCTTCAAAGGAAATGGCTAAAATCTGGCAGTGCGCAAGGCTATTGTGCCAGCCTGGTGTCTCTTGCCTTGCCCTTACAACTCATGCAGGCTGTAAGTCTTTCAAAAAGCAGCGGTTCACTTGTGTCCAGGAGAGACGCTACAGGTTTCACACCTGTATTTCCTGGAGGTCCCATCCACCTGTGGAGGACCTGGATCACCAGAAGAAGGCTGGAGCCCTGTGAAAAACGATCCACGATCCCATAAGGATTCTAGTGCGGACAGCGAGGTTGCAAATGTAAGTTAATGCTGGTACTTTGACAAGTTCTGGACCTCTCAACCTTAATGATGTTCGTTCACTGAACTGTTGCGTGTGTGCTTAGGTCAATGTGTTGCAGTTACTCATGTCATCTGTTGTTCAACTTTTGACTATGGCTAAGCCAACACCAGGTAACTAAACAACCATGAGGTTTTTATAGCTCTCTCCAATAAGAATAATCCAGGCACATCTGGCTTAATGAACTTGCTTGATCCAAGCACAAAAAGTCTCGTGTTTCAGATGTATTCATAATTTTTCTCTTTATTGGTGTTTCTAGGAGGAATTTACTCAGGTTTACTTTTTTACAGAAGTGGGAGGGGGGAGGGGTTGCTCTGTGCCTGGTTAAAATCCTAGTCCTTTACTTTCCTGCAGCAGTAGTTCTCACCCACATAGCTAATCAATTTTAAATAACCGAAGCACAAAATTTCATCTCTAAAAATAAGGCGATGAAAATAGCCTATTAAAAATACTATGCTATATTGGTGGTACAGCTGTAAGGGATTTACAAAAATTAATTATATTACTGTTGTAAAAATGTCAGCATCGAAGTTGGTGTCAGTGTATTTTGGTCTTGGATTCCACCGATTCATCTGTCTGGTATTCTCAAAAAAAGCAATCTACTTCAAGTCTCTCTATAGAAGACTTTTCCTGCCATTATACATGCCTGATCTAGAATTCTTCGTTTGGAAATTAAATGTTCATCATCCAAAACTACCATGTTGAGCTTGACAGTACTCTTGGCTTTCTTCTTAAATCCAGAGATTCCAAGAAAGCAAACAACCAGAAGCCCTGTTTGTTTCCTTTATTGGGAGCTAAAGACTACTGAAGAAGTCTCATGACTTAGTGGGGGGGAGGGGGGAGACGGGGGGAGGAAGGGAAACTACTAATACCTGCTGAGTCTGGAAACTCCTGTTTTGATGAACGTCATCAACAAATGTTGTGAGGTTGAAATTATTCCATTGTTTTGCATGAATTTGGCATGCTGTGTGCCGACAGACTCAGGATATTAAAAAACAGTAGAGAGAATTGGTGGGAAGTCGGAGGAGACTTTCAGACATATCGGAGCAATCGCTTATTGTTGAGACAACCATGTGAAGTTGGTAAAATTATGTATGTTTTTCTGATTACATTTCTCTCTTCCCAAAGATGGAGTCCATAAGTATCCATAGTATTATGATATTATTTCTTTCTGTCTTTCGAAGTTTGGGCCAAAGCAATGGAGTTCTTGTGGCTGCCTCAGACAACTATTTTTGCACCATTCTGAAGGTCATAAACTGATCTCATTATATTTTCTGCTACTAAAACTGGGGAGAAAATTCCAGTAAGACTTTTAATGGGAGAAGTCCTCTTACTCCAAGGCAGGGATTTAACATGGTGTTAGCCACTGAGCACCAGTATCTCGCCTCTCATCAGGTGAGAAAGTGGAGGACTGAGGCTTCTGCAAACTCCCCTTGAAGTTGCCAAAGCTAATCTTGCAGAAGCAGGTTAAAACTGTATTTTCGTTAGTGCAGAAGGAATATCTGAGAACACATTTTTGGCTGTAGGGTAGCACTGTGAAAACCTGCATAGTCCCAAGGCTGGAAGTGGAGGGATGGTCAAGAAAGACCTTTCTAGGACTAAAGCAGAATTAAGCATCTCCCACAGTTGCTGAGAAAAGAAAGGGGAATGTCGTTAAAAAGGACTAGCCTAATGCAGAGCTCTCTGCGGCTTGGGAATGAAATGCTTCTCAGATGACTGTGCCGGTTCTTCCAGATGTGTGAGCGATTTTTAGTGCTGATGAGATTTTGCTAGCAGGACAAGAGCACCATATGAGTATGAATAATTTAATTCCAAAGTCTTTCACAAATAGTAATTTTCAAGCAATACCTGCGGATTTTAACCTGGAGAACAATGCTCTTTAAGGTGCCGCTAAGGGACTTTTGACTCATCCTTCCAATGTGAAAGGGCACTATGAAGCACTACCAGAGAGGCCAACTTAAGTGTCCGTGGGTACTATGAGCTAGTGTTTTTTCACACAGGACAACCACAACTTTTTATTTCTTTCTCAAAACCAGGTTTTTGTTTCCTTTTATTGGTGGAGACAGGGCACATTTTATATAATGACAGAGAACCCCACTTTGGGGTGGGCTCCTGCAGTGGGCAGGAGGCTTTGGAGGGACCTGCTGGGGAAGCCCTGGTGCAGGGGACCCCACTGAGGTTGCTGAATGCCTGTGGCAGAAGGTTTCAGCCACCACTCTGGTGGAGAAGCATACCTGCTGAGGCCTGTCTTGATTTTTGTGTCTTTCTCAGGACACGTTAGTAGAGGTGGTAATTTGGCTGTGGGAATACAGACTCTTGCTCATATTTATGGACTTCACCTACAAGGGGATTTTCAGTTCAATGAGTATCCCAGAAAATACTTCATGTCAAATACGACTTCCTGTCTGCAAGAGTGGGTGTCTCCACTTCCTGCCTGGATGGCAAACACTATCAATGATGGGATAAAGATTTACTGAAAATGAAAGTAATTGGGTTTTCTCTAGCTCCTTCTCTGTTTTTTCTTTCACAAGTTGCTCTTAGGCTCCAGAGCCCCTCTTTTGAGATGGAAATAGTTACTGTGCTTCTCTCTTGGCAGTTTGGTCTGTTTGGTAACTGGAGTCTTCTCATTTGCCAAGCCGTTCTCAGGGTTCCCACGTTGCACTCATTCTTGTTCTCGTATTTTCCATTCCCTTATTACTTTCCTAATAACTGCTTCTCAGGCTCCTTTCTTCCTTTAGTATTTTCTTGTGTGTTTGGCTGGGCTTCCCTGCATTCTTGGTATGGCGTACAATGTGCCATTGCTGGAACAAGATGTCACAGCTTTTCAGCTGCTGGCTGTGGGATTGCTCTTCCAGAAGGCTTTGCTTCAGTTCCCTGTTTCAGCTCTCTCCACGAGAGCCTTAACTCTGGTTTACGGTGGGTCTCTGCTATAGCAGCGACATTCTGGAATGGAAGATACCTAGTCTGGTAAGCAATTGCTAGTATCTTGGCTACAGCGAGACGCCTTTCTCAGCTGAAGCCGCTGAAGCTTTGTGGTCTGGAGCCTCTACTCTGACTTGTGGTTCACTCAGGCTCTCTTCTGCTTCTTGCTCCTGGCTGGATGTATTCCCTTGTTTGCTGTAGCTAAGCATCTTAAGGAATCGCAGTAGCCTATACGGTCATTTGTGGCTTGGCATTTTTGTCAGTCCTGACTGTCTTGCCACTTTTTGCTCTATAGCCTGGACCTCTTTAAGTTTGGTCCCCTGTACCCACAGCATCTCTCCTTTCCTCCTTCAGCCCCTTCTGCTCAAAAGTTTTTGTGTGTTGGTCTTGTAAGGCAGAAAAATCCTCTCCACTCTGAATTCTTCAGAATATACATTTATGTTAATTGTCTCCTTAGTTTGCTAGTAGAAAATTAGAACGGATAGGATTAATCTAAAAAGTATTCAGTTGTGCTTTTTAAAGGCATTTCAAGATTTTAGGCCTATTCAAAACTGGAGAACACTGATTCTCAAAAACGCCTTCTATCAGAAGGTAACAGGCAAATCTGGGGAGAGAAGGCAAATGCTAGTTATTACAATGTCTTTCACTTCTACAAAGAAATAGACAGGTCTAATGGCTTCAGACCTGGAGTCCCCCTTTCTTCAATTTTAGTGGGTTGTTGTAAAAGACATGCTGTAATCCTTTCCATTTCTTGTACTTGTGAATCATATTTGATAGCTGAGTAACTTTCTTTAACCGGAGCACTATGTTAAACATTCTTTTGGCTGCCACGGTCAGAATTCTAAACAATTTTGCTGAACTGGGTTCCAGCAGTTTTGGTATGTATCCTAACACCATATATTGTGTGCAGGGGAAATCAGTTCTCCAAAGGGAACTCAATAGCAGTGTGGATCTTCTGCCAAAAATTCCTAATTCTGGGACTGTACCAGGAAACTTGTGTGGGTCCCATTCTGCTCCTACTCGAGTCAAAGGTAAAGTTCCTACTGACTGCAGCAGGATAAGGCTCAGGCTGCAACACTCAGTCCTCACATTCCCATGTTGCACGTTTTCCTTCAAATTCTCATTCATTTTTTTTTCTTAAACTTTAGGCTCTGGCAATACACTATCCATTGCCAATCTCTGGCAATACATTATCCAATGCAATGTACATTATCATTGTACATTTCCTGGAAGAAAAATCACAGATAGGAACCATTTTCCTCGCCTCTTATGTTGTTTAAGAGTAGCTCCTGTTCTGTGCCCCAAAGTGTGGCTGGAACTCAGCAGCTGTAATCTGGCGTGACAGATGAGCAAGTCTGATCATGAAAGGAGGCAAAAAAAAACCTGCTGGAAAAGGAGCAAGTAAACAGAAGAGCTTGTAATCATGTCAGAAAGGCAAGAAGTGATATCTCAAAAGAATTAATTTTGCATTACTGTAATCCCTTGGTTTACTTGGAGAGATAAAAGAAATCGTGGATAGGCTGTGGTCAAGCTGGAGATAGCAGACATGGAAAAATGGGATCTCGGGACATTTACCATAGGAAATGAAACTCCAGCATCACTATGTTGCAATGAGTGGTAATGCATCTGGAGCTTGGTGTCTTACTTGTAAGTATACAGACTGCTATATATAGCTCTGGAAATAAACACTCATAGTCTGATAGCTTTAAACATAGTAGGTTTCACTTATTAGGCTGCAAGAACACATGGAAGAAGCAATGTAAGAATAAACCTGATAGTGATTTTTGCTATGAAGCAAAGCAAAGCCTACTCCACACGACATCTTATTTAAGAGCTTGATAGATTTCATGGAATGGCACCAAACCATTCCAAACCCAATCTGTAACATACATCTTAGTTCATCTTAATGCTAATAAAACCTAAATGAAATATAACACTGCAGTTGTTGGAAGCCATTCAAGTGCGGTTTAAAACAGAAACGCTGAGAAAGACTTCACTGCAACAGTGTCCAGTACCTCCCTGGGCAGGCACCATGTTCTCTTCAGTGAACAAGCATGTTCTCAGATTTTGCTGTCCCTTTGTTTAAGGCAGGGTACAGAGGCAGGAAGGATAAACGTTGACAGCTTTTACTCTGTTCTCAAATAATGAAGTAAATAGCAAATCCCATGGTAGCCAATGAGACTGTATAGACTCTGAATGATTCGAGGTATTGAAAATGACTGAGTGTGAAATTTAACTCAAAACCACTCTGGTGTGTTGCCTGAGAATAATTTTTCCCTGATAATTTTTGCCCTGTTTTTCCTGCCTGTTCCCAGCTACCTGGATCATTCAGAAAAGTTTCAGCTGAGTGGAGCATCCTCAGATATGAGAATATAAAATCCTTGCCTTCTACAGTCCTTCTTTGTGCCTTATCACCTCTTTTGTTTTCTGCTGTTAGGGAATATGTTTGGTTTTATTTCATGTCACCTACAACCTGAAGGTCACTGCTGTAGGTCTCATGAATTTTTTGTTCTTGTAACACCCAGCAAGAGCCAAATACTGCAATGAAATCCCTGCTTAGGTCAATGGAAGTTTTGCCTAAGTAAGGCTGAAGGATTTGGCCACGTGTATACTGCGAGGTCTGGTACTGTTTAACCCTGCCTTGTTTGTTCTGAGAGATAGCTTGCATAAAGATGTATTATGGGATAATGTTGCAATAGAATGTTGCCGGGACAAGCTAAGAAAACTGGAAATTAAAGCTAAAAAGTCTTTGTCTCTTTAGGAAGAAGATAGTGAAGGGTATCGTGTTTCTTTTGGCATTGTAATGCTGCCAAATTACATCTGTTCTTCAAACGTTTTCCAGGGGGAGGCTTGCTGGACCCCACTCCAATTATACTCGAGATGTAAACCCTCCAGCACACTCAGCTTTTTCTCCTTATACCTTTTCATCATCTCCCTTCCCGCCCTCCTGCTCCATCCCCACAGTTTAACTTTTAACTCGCAGCTTCCTGCCAGCCCTTCCCAGCTGAAGCCCGGTGAGAACCGAAAGCTCTTCTCGCCTTTCAGATGCGCTGACCGGCATCACCTGTCCGCCCCTTTACAGTCCCCCGCTGCCAGTTGGATCGGGCGTACCCGGGGCGGCCGCACGACTCTGCCCGCCTGGGTCTCTCCGCGGGGCCGGAGCTGGCGGCGCTCAGCTCGCATGGGCCTCGCGCGGCACGGCGCGGCACGGCGCGGCACTGCGCATCCCGCCCCGCGTTTGCTGATGTAATCGCCGGCGGCCAGCGCTGAAATTCAACACCGAGGCGGGCCGGGAGGCCGCCGGTGCCGGTGCCGAAGAGGCGGCTGCGCCGCCGCACTCCGCGGGGCTCCTTCGGCTTTACCTACCCCGTCCTCTGTCGCGCCCGCCCTTTGGGGCCGCCCTCGGTCTTGCGGGGAGCTCTGCGGTAGACCTCGGGGGCGGCGGGGATTGATGGGCCGGACCTGACCCGGCGGCGGCGCGGCGCTCGGCTACGGCTTTCCCTCGGATCTCCGCTGCCCGGGCAAATGCAGACAAATGCATTTGAGAGCCGAGAGGACAAGGCGAGGACGCATCTCCCCCGCGGCGCAAACGTAAGCGGCGGCGACGGGGCGCACCGCATTGCTACCGGGGCCGGGAAGGGATGGGGCTGCTCGCGAGGGTAAGGGACGATGTCCCTGGTGAGCTGTCCTCAAACCCCACTTTCCACAGCCGTAACCCTGCGAGGTCCCGAGTACTCCCGGAGGACCGATGGAGGCTGCGGGATGCCGGCTTCTCGCCTTGCCCGTGACTGTGCGTCTCTCCCCTCCGCACTCCCTTCTTTCTGCTCTTTCTCTTGCTTTCGGGGTGTCCCCGGTCCTGTCCCGCATGCCTCGCGTTATCTTTCTCCCGTACGAGCCCGGCGGGGGAGGTAACACGGGTGCGTAGCCTCCGAGGTGGGGGCAGTCTCATCACCCGAGAGCTAGCGCATCCCGGCTCCCCGAGGGAATGGAGACCCTGGGGGAGAGTGAGCCTCCGCACCCGCGGGGAGCCCGGCTGCCTCCCTTTTGGTACCTGGCTACTAAAGCACAGCAAACAAGAAAAAAATTGCACAATTCACAGCTGAGAGCTGAGGACACTCTGTTAATAACAGATGACGTACCCTGTGTTTACATGCTTCTGCTATAGGCTGGGGTATTTCTAATGCATCATCATTTGTGTTGAAAAAGCAGAGCTCGCTCTCCTCTACAGTTTGCCTCAGAGCAGTTGGGGCAAAATGATTATGAACTTTTGATAGTTGTAATGATATTGTAGAGGTTACCAGTATACGTCTCCTTTTTTAAAGTGCTTATTCTGGCTGTGGCTTGAATTAAGTTTACTGAGAGCTGTGAGCGGGACAGGGAAGGATTTGTCATGTGTTGTAGTGAGGATTATGCTGCTAAAATGTGCCTGGTGTATAATCTGGGTGCGTTTGACTGCTTGTGGGCACTTAACGTGGCTGCCTGAAGGTGGCCTTCCCATGTGTGTGTGTTTCGTGGCTGTGGAACTCTTCAGGAATTGTCTCTGCAATTTACAAAAGGAGTTTATTTGATGTCTGTAAATAGATATTGCTGATAAATATAAACTGAACTGCAGTGAAGTAGTATTAGTAGCAGAGGTAGTTTTACCTAAGAAAATTGGAGATAGCTCTAGAATATGTGTTTCTATGCTTCCATCTTGTTTCCCTAATTTACTTGACTTGTGGGAAAGCAGTGTGCTTGCCTGCATGGGTTAAGAAACCAGAATTCCTCACAGAAGGATCTGGTTCCCTTTGCATGTATCAAAACAGCCAGTCCCTTGCAACCCAGACAAGCTTTTTGTGGAAATGTTATGTCAGACTTGCTCCCCATGTAGGGGTGTCTAGATTAATGAAACAGCAGCATGACTCCTAAACCTCTCACCGTGTTTATTGGTGGAATAGTTAATTTTGAAGCATGAACTACAAGAACTGGGATGTAAAATGTTTGAAGAGCAATCTGTAAAATGTGTAGAAACAAGTATACAGAGACAAGAGAAGAGAGTATTTCACAGAAGTGGGAATTTGAGCTTTGTGCTTTTGCCTTAATACAGAGGAAGACAGTGTACACTAACTAGACAAGAGAACTAGTGTAGGAAATTAGGGAGGTACTTATAAAATGGCTCTAAAATCACTTATTTTTGATTAATTTTTCTCCTACTAGAAATAATAACAGAGTTGACTGTTCTGGATGTAGTAGTTTCTCATCTTAAGGCAAATGTTGTCCAGAGAGTGTCTGAGCCACCAGACAGGGAGTTTCTGTTCTTTGAAACACAGTACTGCTGTAGGACTCCTCTTAGGCTGCTGCTTTTCAGAGCAGTACATGTTTTGATTCTCTACTTCTTGCCTTGTGTCTCTCCTTTTCTCCCATCTTGTGAACTTGTGGCAAAAGGTTCAGGTGCTTCCCCCTCACTGGTTAGCTGCCCAGGGGAATCCATGCCCAAAGGGCATGCAACTTGCCCATGAGGCTTTGGGGGCTGTTGTGTCCCCTGAGCCACCTTGGTAGTAGGTCTCTTAATTTGATCAGCAGCACTGGAGCTGCTGACTAATCTCATTATAGTAGCAAAGGAGGAAGAGTCCTTTGCTTTTAGATCTTGAAAGGTTTTTAGCAGCTTGGGATCCTTGAGAAGTCCAGGGCATCTCTATCCACAAGGTGCTATCACCTTTCCCAAAGTCCTCCTCAGGCTGGATGGACACAAACTGGGCCATTCCCTTCAGCAGCTCTGAGGAGATCCAGTGAATCAGTGCACATAGGGCAGGTGCTGGTAATTAAATCATCACACTGATGAGCACAGGGTTGAAAGCATCTGTGCCAGTTAATCTAAGAACAGGTTTTCCTGCCTTCTCTAGCAGCCTGCTAGTGGTATTTCTTCCTTTAAACTTCAGCTTTAGGAAACTAGCCTGGAATGAGGGGGATACTGCTGTGCACTGACCAAACCCAAGCTCTGTCCACTGCTGAATCGTCTTCCAAGGTTGCAATTTTTCATCATTGCTTGCCACAACCTGGTTCTTCTTCCATCACCCATAATGGAAAAACATAAGCATGAGTGGTCAGTGTCCACTCATAGAGAGAGGCAGACAGCCACAAGATGATTATCAGAAAGATAAGTTCTATTTTAAAGGTATCAACCACATTTGATAGTGCCTTCCTCCAAACAGTTATATAGTGGCCCTCAGGTAGTGTTTGCGTGTAAAATAGGAGAAAGGATGAAAAGGTATGTGGAGGGGAGGAAGCTCAAGAAATACCTTGACTCTAGGGTAGGACGTAGCCAAGTGGTGTTGGAATAGCTTCATGTGTGATGTTGAATGGGGGAAAACAGCCGACGTGTATGTTGCTCGGAGTCCTTCCTGCCACATCCTTTTGCATTTTTCTGTTGTCACGCCCCAGAGGGGCAACCTCTGCAGGAGCTGTGGGCTCAGCTGGGGCATGCTGTCCAGGGTTTCTGGATGCTGCTTGCTTTGTTCCTTGCAGCTATGGCAGCCAATGGATCAAGCCATGTATGCATAACATAGCAGGGAGCCTGGTGGCTTAGGGCAGTTCTGGTGAGAGAATGGAGATGGAAGTGGTGCTCTGCAGCTTAAAAGCTGCAAATGCAAAGAGTAGTGATCTGGACCAGGGAGGGTCTGCATGAACAGCTTCTCCGAGAAAGACAGAATTTCCTTTTTCATCTTTGGCCACAGAGGGCTCCCTTGTACAACTTCACTTTAGGTTGCATGTGGTTTCATTTACAGAAACCTGTACTTACTGTGGAAAAAAATAGGTAAAAAGAAGACTTGACTTTCCCACGCATTAAAGGACCTCTAGCCCTATGGTTGTTTCTGGTCCCTGTGTTTTCTCTTAGCTGATCGCTCGTCTGTTCTTGACATTAGCTGGAGAGCCCTGCGTAAGCTAGACATTTGTCTTTACCTCTCACTAAATGTTTCTGTATATCCAGTTATGTCTGTGTAATTTACAGCCCTGGGAGCATTTTGGAATTTCTTGCCTTCCTACAGCATTTGCTGGGAGGTGACAGTCTCAGAACCTGACACATAGCTTGTCCCTGGCTGATGTTATGGGAAGAGGCTATTGTAATGAGGAGTCATCTTTGCATTTTGGGTTCTGGGGTTCTTTAAGCATGCTGACTCTGGAGTTAACCCATTATGTTATTTTTACTTGCAAATCAATTTTGTGCTGATGAAAGTCAAATAAATAAAGGGTTGTCATGAGTGTTAGCTGATACAGTGCAATGCATGGACTTTCTTCCCTACACAGCTGTCTCCTGTCACTGAGCTTGTCATTAGAGCAAAAGATCATCATTGTATGACACAATCTATGAACTTAAATTCTGGTCTTCAGAGTTGAAAAAGCCAAAGTGAGTGTCCTATAGCCAATGCTGTTTGAACAGCAGTCAATGTTAGGTCTTTTGCAGGACTAGCAGAAGTGTTCCAGTAGACATTTCATGGCTGTAGCAGGAGAAAGCATGAAGAGATAAATAGGCAAGACTGCAGTGGTTAATTAAAACCCATGTGATTATGAGCATGTTGGGATTTGCAAGGTGTAGTTTCTACCCCAGTCTCCTTTGATCAGAACTGGAGCAATGATGCATGTTTTCTAATATCTTGTGTATTCTGTGCTTTTTTTGTTCTGGAAAACATGTATCTTCAGTTTCACAGTGGCAATACCAATCACAACATATTACCATTATCATGCTGTACTGTTCCTTAAATTGTTCGTTTGTTCTGACTGCCAAAAGTTAAGGTGTCACAGTATGCAAATCCATTGGTGTATAACCAATGGACCTAATTTTGTCCAAGATTCAGCCCGCTTGTTTGCTTTGAAATCTGAGCAAATGTTTTGAAGAACAGTGCAGGAGACTTTAAGCTTTATGATAGCAGGGTAAATAGTCTAATTTTATAAAGTTTTCTTCCATGCCCCTTTAATTTGAAATCCTGTTTAAGTAAGTGCTTTGTCTGAAAATCAATGTGGCAGATTGTCACTGCAGCCCAGGCTGCTGATCATGTAGAGAAGGTTTGCCAGCAGGAAAGCAGGGGTGGTGGATAGTGCAATTCTTCAATTATCATTTGAACCACCACACCTGTGAGGAATGGGACTTGGGTCTATAATGCTTCCTTTTCCCCCCCAGCATTTGCCACAGCTGGTTTTCCTCATAACAGGAACTGGGGGAGAGCTCAGCTTTAGCTGGCAAGTGTCTCTCAAGGGCTAAACTTGAGGAGGGGGCCCACAAGAAGTGGCACCATGTCTGAAGTACTCCATTCCCTTAAGGGGGACTTGGTTTGGAAACTGGGGTGAAACCCCACAGTCAAACTGCCCGGGGGGGGTGAGTAAATAATGAAACCCATCCTTTGCTAGACCAGTGCCTTTTGATTTTGGGTTTTATTTTTTTTCCTTGTTTCACTGAGCAAATTGATAAAACCAGATTTTTTCTCTGTGATTTTCATGCATTTGGATGTTTCTGAAAGGTTTGAATTGTAAAACCCTCAAAAGGAATGTTAAGATTTTTCAGGGGATGCTGCTCTCTGTGTGTGTGTGTGTATGTATACATATATAAAAAAATATTTAAAATGTAGCATGATTTCTTGTCACTGTAGTGTTACTAATGCTTGTCCTCTGAGCTGAAGGCAACTTGACAGTGAGCAGTCAGTGGAAGGAACTTGCCTGTCATTGCTGTTTGAACCATACCTTCCTGTATAAAGTGGAAGGGTTTTCTTCCTGCACTTCATTTGCTGTGCAAATATGACTAATTAGCTGGCAAAGTCACACCACATGATCTTATAGAATCATAGAATAGTTAGGGTTGGAAAGGACCTTAAGATCATCAAGTTCGAACCCCACTGCCATGGGCAGGGACACCGCACACTAAGCCATGTCACCCAAGGCTCTGTCCAACCTGGCCTTGAGCACCGCCAGGGATGGAGCATAGACAACTTCCCTGGGCAACCTGTTCCAGTGCCTCACCACCCTTACCATAAAGAACTTCTTCCTTATATCCAATCTAAACTTCCCCTGTTTAAGTTTTACCTGATTACCCCTTGTCCTATGATATTGAAGGTGTTTAATTGCAGCTGTGTTACTTTCAGATACTGTTTATTCCAGGTACTGAAGGGCTCTCTGGCATGGTCCAGCAAACACTTTTAGTCAATCTAGTGATTAATATTATGAAAAATCAATGAGGTTACATATGCTAATGAGCAAGAGGGTTGAGCTTACCCTTAAGTGTGAGTTGAATAGTTAGTATTGGAACTATATTTCTGATATTTTGAAATAGTTGGGTTTAGAACTAAATAAATACAGGTTACTGTAAACATTATGTACATTTGTTTTTGTGCCTGGATGTCAAGCATTAATGGAAAATATATTTCTCATTTAATAAAAGATTCAGTCACTCATAAGAGTGCCATAGGGTGCTAATCTGGCTGGTATAATAATTGAGTACAAAACCAGCAGGCAGTCTCTTTTTAATAATGATAAAAATGTATTGTTTGCCCAACATCCAATATTTTTCATGTAAAGCAGATGTTGAACACATAATCTGTATCAGCCTTATATATGTTTGTTGCAATTGGTCTGTGCTACCTCTCAGCATTGCACTCTTCTATCTGAGCATGAAGTTTTAGGTAAAAATCTGATGGGATTTTCTTTGTGAAGAGCGTTTGTAACATGACTAAAATTTATCATACAGGAAGAAAATTGTGAAACATTTTCATTTATAGTAAAATGATGCGCTACAGTAACAAGACTAATAGCAGGTCAAAAATAACTGATGATCTTTACAGACATGAACTTGTCATTTATTTTATAGTTTCTTGACAATAAAGTTATGGGGTTTGTTTGGTTTGTAGGGTTTTTCTTCTTTCCAGAAGGAGATTTACTACACAGTAACATACATATTTGAAGGCTGCTGCAAGAAATATAAACCAGATGCACTTTATTAATAAAAGCCACGGTAAAATATATGTAGTATATATGAGGGCATACATAATCCTTGATCTTTGCATAAAACGCCTTCTCAGCATTAGTGGAAAGTTGTACAGTGTGATGGCTTTTATCCAGGACTTGCTGAAGTCAGTGGTATCCTGCCATTGAGTTTGGATGTTGAATCAATCTTATAAATCCTTGGAGTTCTGAAACTGTGGATGTTTTCTTACATCTTCTTTTCTTTCCCTTTTAGGAAAACTCTCATTTTTATTGCAATATGTATAGCTGTGGGTGTTGCACAAGTACCCAAACAAGGTGAGAATGCATTTTTATTTTTTTTTTATAACAGGACATTTGTATAATCTGTTAATAGAGTAAATGTCTGTTGTTACTCCTGACCTGTTTGGTTCGTTAATGGTGACTTAAAGAAAATACCAGCTACAGCATAATGAGAATAAATTTTAAAGCAACCAGTTTGGAAAAGATGACCTTTTTAAAATTACTCAGATTTTCTGTCTGTGAAATTTCTTACATATTTAAGCAAGCTCTTCATAAAAGGGAAGCCTTGTGCAGTGAAAAGGCTTTGATTGTGTCTTCACTGTAAGTGGGTGTCCTTGGGGGTGGCAAGCTATGACTGAGTTACCTTTGCACTTAGGGCTGTGCAGGCAAACCACTGCATGTAATAAGGGCTTAGTCTAGGCTGGCATCATTAAAGCAAAAAGTGAAATCGTGTATTCATTTGGTTTTGCATTCAGATGCAGATGTTCGTGAGGAATAGGGTTGTCCTGTTTTCAGGTTTTTTTTATCTGCCAGCTGTTATAACTGTACCTGATGTGCAGCTTGCACAAGCGACCCCTGTGATAATATTAGCATCCCGAAGTGGTGGAGGCTAACATGCCATACAGTCATTTCTTACCTGCCAGAAGAGCGGCAGCACCAGCTCTCTGCCATGATCCTTCACCGTACAGGTGAAGCAAGGAATAGGTCAGCCTTGGCTGGTAAGTATGTTAGCTGCAAATACTCAGCTGTATACGAACAGCTGGGTTGTATGGTTAAGACAAGACTTATTCCTGATAACGTTTTGCCAGAGCCCCATGGGATATCTTAGCAGCCTCCTATCATTATTCTCACCAATGTCTTTTACCTTCTAATAATTTCCTGCAACTGGAAAAGCTTGGTTTTTTTTTTTTTTCTTCAGTTGTGTTTCCCCCTCACCTCCCTGCTGTCTGTGGTTTTGCTTTCCATTAGTTGCTCATTGTTTGCCTGGTAAGATTGGTTGTTGATTTTTTTTTCATGTTCAGCTCAGTGGGAGACACGTGCTTTTATGATGGTGGGATTTTCCTGGATTTTTCTTATAGCTGAGTCCAGTTCTTATCAGAGGAGGGGCAGCACCCACAGACATGTGTGGCCTGCCCTGCTCCAGGCCTGCAGGGATGGAAAGAGAAGAGGCTGTTTGCGCTTTCCCAGTGTAGCAGGAAGAGGTGAAGGATGCCAGAGGCAGGTGTGATGATGGTCTAAGTTGTCTTCTTCCCTGCAAACCAGCCTCCTCTTTGCAAAGAAATAACCAGTTTCTCTCACTTCTCATGTGCCACCGCCTCAGAAGTGCTTTTCTAACAAAACTTCAGCTCCAGGACTAGGGGGTGGCAGCGACATGGGGAAGTGAGTACAGTCAGAGGCTTATTTGTCTCTCAGCTCAGAATATCTTTGTGCACAGACTTTTGCAGAAATGGAGTGCAGCCTCCAGTCTCGATGTGCCTGTATATGATTAATTTTTATTTGGCCATCAGCAGATAGAACAGCATTTCTAGATAGCCATGTGAGAAGCCCTACTGAGTGAAAACTCTCCCCCACCCACTGTGCACAGATGCCATAAGCAATTTAATTTTCTTTAGGTGGTTGCTTGGGATCAAAATGATGCGTGGAACCTTGATGCATCTGTCTGCCCATGGGTGAATCTGGTCCCTCGTGCACTTTATTTGCATGCTGTGCAAACAGGGTTGCAAAAAGCAGTTCAGAGAACAGCAGACTGAGGAAACCTCCTCAAAAAAAGGAGTCTTGGCGTACAGCCTGCAGAGCTAGCACTGTGCCATTTGCAGTGTTTAGAATTTGATCTCTGAGGAGGAACAGCACTGTCTGCCCATTAGGGTATGTTAAAACTCAGATTGTTATTAAAGCTTTCTTGGCACCTGTATTTTGGAAAACAGAGCATTCTGCCAAATATGAAGAGGCTACTAGAGTAATTAACATCCTTTTTTTCCCTGAGCCTATGTGACAGCCTGCGCGTGCTTCATCTGAGAAGCTATGCCGTGTAGGCGGCTGTATATTGCGTTCAGTGAAACACATACAAAGATACAGCCTCAGCCTTTAGGACTAGTACTTCGAGTGTGGCTCAAGCACATAGAGGATCGATGTATCTGGTTGGATTTCCAAGGCTAGTCACTCAGCTTGGTGTCTGCAAGAGCATCGGCTGCAGCCAGGTATCTTAATTTACCCAGTTGCAGATGCAACATCACCTAGGAAATGGGCCACCTGCTGAATACTTACTCTCAGTTCTGGTGGAGCTGACTGCTGGATGGCCCTTGTTTTTTCTTGGCACGTACTGGTAAAGGGAAAGTGAGTAATGTGTATACTAGGATTGCTGAAATAGAGAGAGCACCCCAAATATTCTGCCTTCAGAGTATGGGGGAATGGAGGAAATGAACAAGAGAGGCTGAACAGAGTAGGGGTTTGGAGTGATCCAATAGCCAAATCCCCTCATCCCTCCCCAGTTCCTTTTTGGGATTTTTTTTTTTTCCTGTGACACAAGAGGGTCAGAAGTTTGGGTTTTGGGGTTTTTTGTTGTGTTTTTTTGTTTGTTTGTTTGCCAGAGTCCATGTTAGGTTTCACCTCCCTCTTGGCGCAGTAAGGTTGTGAATTTTTCAAGTCCTCCTAGAAGGTGGAAGGAAAGGAAAGGGCTTGACGCCTAAAACGCAAAACAGTTGTTCCTTCAAGAAGATGAGCTGTTGCAATTTTTGGGACTACTGGGTTGAGTAAACAGTAAGTGAAGTCAGATGCCATGCAGACGTGGGTAAACAAAGAAAACTGACTCCTGATAGGTGAAGAAAATTGTGGTATTCATGCTGGGAGGAAGACTTGAGAGGATTGCTTGCTCCCAAAACTGTGTGTGCTGCCAAGAGCTTCTGAAAGCCTTGAAATAAAATACATGTTGGACCAGAAATGAAGCAACTGGCCAAAAAAGTTTGGAACAGCCTTTTGGCTTGAGGGTGGGTTAAGAGGCAGCAAATCAGCAAAGAATAATTAGTTTGTGCTTAACCTATTGCTGTAATTTTCCACACATTTAACTTTCTCAGGATCAGCTTTCTCAAGACATGTCATTGTTTGCAGAAGTCTCTTTGCAGGAGAATCTGGCTTACTTCTTATTGTGCTCTCAGAAGACTCTCCTTTTATTAATAACTTTTAAACAATGAGCTGTTTTCAAATCAGAACTGCCAAAATCTTGGCAATTTTGCTTGCAGTTTGAGCTTTAGTAGCGATACTTTTGAATGTCATTTTTAAATTGACTGGTTTAAGCCAGTTTAGGTGTAAGCTTTTTATTTTGTATTTCAATTTGTAATAGTTTGGACAGGTCCCATGCATTATTTTTTGAAATACAAATATATAATTGAAAATATTTTAAAATAGAAGCACTTGCCAAATATTTCAAGTTAGGCTGTGATATTTCGGCACTTTAGGTTAGACTATCAGATGTGCAGTTAGGTAGCCCAGGCAGCAGACGGAAGTGCTGCAATGGTGTCTCCAGCCGTGGGGTATTATTTGCAGGTGTAAGACCTCTGTGTTTCCCAGAGCTCATGACCCGTGTTTCTTTCTAGTTTTCACACAGGCAATGCAAGTACAGCTTTCTTCATAAGTACATGTAGACCATGCAGGACCGGGATCCTGGGACAGTGTGGTTGTTCATTAGCAGATACATTGTGCTCTGAAGGTCTGCTTAAGCTGACCTCCATTATCAGTTTGACAGATAAAAATACCGCCATACTAAATTAATTGCTCTGAGGCAAAGTATTTTGAGAAATTGGCATACACATGATGTTCTGCAAAGATATGCTTTCTCCATACCTCTGTCTCTGCTGGCTACCTGCCAGGATAATCTTGGCACATCTGTGAATCTCAAACATGACTAGAAACACTACAAGGTGTGTAATTAATTTTCAAGATGTATGGTGCATTCAGGTTGATGCTTTTGGTTCCAATTTATAAATCACTCTCAAGGAAATCTCGGGCTCTTTTCATAACTTACCACTGAAACTAAGCCAACATCTGTCTAATCTTAAAGTTTGCTATGAATACATTCAGTGAACAGAGAAAGGGGAGACTGGGAAAGGAGACCTTTTTTCCACTCAAAGGGGACATCTGTTTGTTTCAGGTTTTTTTTCTCCTGATGGAGCAGAGAATCCTTAACTTTTTTTTTGTTTATTAGGTCAGTGCAACTGTTAGATACTACTAGTCATTTTTAATATAGGCAGTTCACTGAAGCTTAAGTCCAGCCAGTTAAGGGCAAAAAAGATGATACCATATGCTTCTGTGTGATGCTGTGTATGAAAAGTACAATGCTCAATTTCCCGCTGTGCAGAAAATCAGAAAATTTAGGCTACAGGGACCTTGAAGTCATCTGGTCCTGCCTCCTGCTGAGATCAAGGTCTGTGCTCAAGTTAGTTCAAACTTTTGGGTCCTGTCCAGTTGGGCTTTGAAAATCTCTAAGAATGGAGATTACACAACGTCTCTGGCCCCCTGGTCCAGCGCGTAACCACTTTTGCAGTGAGAATGCTTGTTCTTTGTAAGAGGATGAAATTTCTTGTGTTGCAGCCTGTGCCTGTTACTCCTCAGTTTTCCTGTTTATCCAATTCAAATAATGGACGATTGTCACTGGTCTTCCCCAAACCTTCCTATCTCCGGGCCAAGCAAGTGTAGGTCCTTAAGCCTTTTCTCATGTCATATATTTTAGCTCCCAGCTTCTTGTCTCATGATTGCGTTTTATCTCGGTTTCTGCAGCATTTCCGTAGCACTTCCACAAGCACCCAGAACAGCAGTTTTACCAATCAGTGCTGTAAGTACTGCCTTATTTTGTGACCCTGCAGATGACTGCTGGGAACGTGATGTTTAGCTCCTCTCAAGCCTTTGTAGTGTTTCTGTTTCGGCTGCATCATCAGGGATCTTACAGTGTCTTTATATTCATCCTGAGGGAAAAAGGTGCTTATGCCTGCCAACTCCAACATGCCTTAGTCTGATTTAGGCAATACCAAATGAATTTGGACATCTTTGACCATTGATTTACCCTGGCTCTGATTTTCCCTTTTTTTTCCCCCGCAGGTCAGGTGTGATTTCAGTTTATCAGGAGGCTAGATAGCTGTGTTTCTACCCATTAGGTGATGACATTTAGCCAGGTGTGAGATGGAGATACTGAAAGACCCAAGCTAAGGGAAGGGTTAAAGCACAAAGTTCACATTATGTAAGGCACTAGATGATCCAGTGGTGAAAATGCCACTTCCCATTCCACCATGTAGGAAGATCTCCTACCCGGACTTCTATAAGCCAAAGCCAAATCCATAGGACATAAATCAGTAGCACAGCTGGTTTCTGTCTCCCTGATGCCCATTGCTGTCTCCTGCTGCAGAGTAGCACACTCTTAGTTCAGTAGCTCATGTGTGTAGCTGCAGCTTTACGTCCTCTGAAAGGACAGGTGAACCAGAACATGGGAGCACTGCCCTTTGGGTCCCAATGCTCTTCCTCTTTCCTTGTTCCTCACCCCTTCTGTTTTTGCAGAGTTCACTTTATCCCTGGTCCTAACAAATAAACTGTGTGGAGGGAAAGGAGGCAGTGGCATGCTCTGTTGCACCCCTCCTTGGAAAGATCTTTTTCTTCTTTTAGGCTAACTGGCTTTGGCACAGATACATACAATCAACGATGATCCCACTGGGAAAACAGTTCTCTTTGAAGCCAGGGCTGTAATGGCACAGGGCGTTGCTTGGTGGGAGGAGAATTCCCGTGTGGAAGCACAGCAATTCTTCCCAGGTACCAGTCAAATTATCTCTGCAGCACGTAACAACTGCTTGGCAAGGCTTACCTTTGTATTTTACTTTGAGCCAGTGACTATCTTTTTGTGCTCTACTGAGGTGTTACTATGCTATAAATAGCTCATGCCTTACTAAAAACAAAGCAACCATTCCCTCAAATTCATTTGAACTTTTCAGAGAAAAAGGAAAAATACGTTTTTATTGCAGACTGTTTTGCAGAAGAAAAAGTTTAAGTAAAAAAAAACCCAACAAAACCAAACCTCAAAGAGTAAGCAGGATTAGCCCAATAAATAAGGAACCAACACAGTGTGTTCATTGACTGCTGTGGAAAGGTTGAAAACCAGATGGGGATTTTTCAGTTTCATAAACGAATTAACCTACAGTGGGCATCATTTGTGCTTTTCTGTGTGTTTTTCTTTTAAGATAGAAATTTTGTTCTGGCTTCAATTATTTCTTTGATTCATGCAAAATATTGGTGTGCCTTACACTAGGGATTTGGTGGCCTTGCTGTGTGCTGTATACACGCTCTGGGAAGTACAGATTGTTTTTTTTGAGATGTGTGTACATTTGTTTATGTGGATCTGAATTTGTGAGATTGTAAAAGAAGTCAACAGTATGCCTTTATTTCTTTTTACAGCAATAGATGTGCTTCGTCAGCTGGGCCTTGTGAAAGATGTTCAACAGCCCTCAGAGACGGCAGTGCCCTCAACATCATCTCTGTTACCTCAGAATGTTCGTCTAACTGTATCAGGAGTTGTACTAACTAGCCATGCACATATCGAGTCCCCCATCATTCAAGTCCTACCATCAAGTCTAGGGCATCAGTTCACGGTATTGGTTGGGTTATACTCACACAAAATAAATAATGCTTTCCTTTTCAGTATTAGGAGCAAAAGTAGGCTGCAGTTTGGTGTCCAGCTACTACCAAGAAAGGTAGTGGTGTTCACTGGTGGGAAGCAGTCCGTACACTTTGATTATAGTGTTCCCAATGAAAAATGGCACTCATTTGCCATTGACATTAGAGACAAGACTGTCTCGATATTTGCTGAGTGTGGAAAGAAGCACTATAGCAGGGAAGTACTTTCTGAAGTGGAGACATTTGATTTGGATGCTTTATTTAGCCTGGGAAGGATGAACTCTCACTCTGTCAGCTTTGAAGGAGTTATATGTCAGCTAGATATTATTCCGTCTGCAGAAGCATCTGCAAACTATTGTAAATATGTGAAGCAGCAGTGTCGCCAAGCTGAAACATATCGATCTCTGCCGGGAGCTCTACATGCATCAGATCGGCTGAATGTTTTTTCAAAGATGGTGATTGATGAGGAAAAGCAGTCAGAAGGCATATCAGCTTATAGAAGGAAAGAAGTGTCAAACATTCCTGTTACCAGTGTTGCTCAGAGTCAGTTTCTACCAGAAGACTTTGAGTCAAGAAATGTCTCTGCATCGGAGTTTGCAGAGGCCAAACCTCTGTTGCTGGAAGCTTCGCCTGAAACAGAGCTCCAGGAGTACATCAGTCTGTCTCTTCATCAGCAGAAGACTGGCACGAAGAGAAACATCACTAAAACTCCAAAAGGATCATGTCCAGATACTTCAAATAATACCACAGAAGATGCAGGCAGACAGCGTGGGCCTTCTCTGATCTCCCCTGTAAAACAGAGTAAAACTAAGAGCAATGGAATGGACACAGCAAAATGTTTCGATGAACCAAGCAGAAAGCAGCAAATCTTCAACACAAGTCTGTACAGTTTGCCTATGGACCTCCTTCTGGATAATCAGCTCAGTCCAGGGCAGAAAGGTGCCTGTGATGCTAATGAGACTTATCACATGGAAAACAATTATGAAATTGGGGTTGATAATTATGACTATGAAGATCCTGACAATATGTTTGGGATGGGAAGTGTCAGAGGTCCAAAGGGGGAAACTGGACCTTCTGTAAGTTGTTTTTACTCCTCTTTTTACTATAATGTAGCACCACACATTTAACAGAGGCTTTGAAAGAAATCTTGCTAAGCATGCCAAAGCTGTGACTGCATCTTCTTCCGGCTGTACTATACTGATGTTTGTCTGCCTTAAGTATGTCTCTTTACCGCATGTAATTTTGGTGTTAGTGTTGTAAATTTTAATTTACTGGAAGAATACGAAGACGTTCCCATTCTGGTGAAGTGGCAGGCAACCCAGGCTTCTTTAAACTTTGAAATGCAGCCAGATGTTTATAAGTGCTAGTTATGAAGACTGCTCACTTAATAAAGTTACAGGAAGAATTCATGCAGTACACAGATGCAGACACTGACCCATGAAAAGAACCACCAGGTTGTTTGGAAGACTGGCATAGTTTCCTCAGTTGAGCTGTGCTATCAGAATTTGTAATTGTAGAAGGAGACCAGTTGCAGAATCTAGACTGGTATAACCATTTGTAACCCAAGAGTACAGGGTCATGCGAACCTGCATGTAAAATGATGTTTAGAACAGTCTTAGAAGATTTTATTAGCATATTTTTTGGTTTGCAGGGTAAGTGATCCCTGAAACAACTGTAAATGCACAGTAGTGCTTTTAATTGAAAACCATTTGTCCCTACTGTGTGCACAAGGCTCAAACTTTTTAATACATAAAAATGGGAGCAATATATATGAAGGTGTAGACAAGAGAGAACAGCAGTTCCTGCTTAGCTTGGGGAATATGGTAGTGCTTGTTTGAGTTGTTGGTCAATATTTTTTAAACCATAGCATGCAGTAAATAATTCCGCTGTCTTTTTTGTGTGTGTGTGCATTTGTGTGATTATTACTAGAAGGCAATTTGACGTGTGGTAAGCAGCTCCTCGTATAAATTTGAATGTGCCCATAATGTTATTATTTGTGTTCTTTCAACACTGAAATCATCTTTTCCTTAAGGTAGTCGGCAACTGAAAACCTTTTAAAAAGGTTAAATTTTTACGCTCCACAGGATCCAAATGCAGAGAGCTTGTTATGCAATTGAAGGACGTGTTAACAAATAATTCAGTTTAGTCCAGGATGCTCTCGCTTAATCTGTTTTGAAAGTAAAGTCAGTTTTTTTCTTTTTTTTTTTTTTACCTTTTGTCCCTTACAGTAGTATTTATAGGGATATATCAGTAAGTATGAAGCTGTCATCAACATGAGGTTAATTTCCAGTTCTGGAGCTTAGGATGTTTAGTAACTGCTAATGGAAGCTTTTCATTTTAGCAGGTAGCTTACACATTGTGATTTCGGTCAGCTACAGCTGAGAAATCCATTCTTTTTTACATGGCATAAAAATGGCTGCTGATAATGCTGTTGGCTGTTCACATGACTAAGAAACTTCAAGGGAATGCTCTGCTTTTTTTCTACACGCAGACACTCTACATACAGTGTCAAAGATGATAGCTGATTTGAAGAGTTGAAGGTGTCTATGTTACCATTTCGTATGCCTGTCTTACAGACCGGGGATGCAGAAGTTTGTCTTGTCTAGGAAGGCAGTTAGAGCAGACCTTGTGTTTGGTGTGGTCTTTAGCAATGAATATGTTGCATTTGTGCTGAAGTGTTTTGCTGTGTCAGGATTTAAATAAATAATATGCCCTCAGTCTTAGAGATCTATGGCAGAGCTGGGAAGTTCATAGAGACCTTTGTAAGCACTAGTTGGGCTGAAGGGGCCAGCAGCACCCACTGGAACAGAGGCAGCTGGAGCATTGCTGAGAGGTTGATAATAGAAGGAGACCTCTGCATGGCCTTGTCCACGCAGGCTTTTGTAAAGAATTGTGCTGCCTGGATGTTGTGGTGCAGTACCTGCCACTGGTGTTGGCTTCAGACTTGCAGAGGTGATCTTGGTTTGCCTTCTTAGTCTAGCACGCCCATATAGAGGAGATCAGAGATAATCCAGCTTTTATGTATGTGGCTCTCACACTTGACTACACAAGTACCCACAGTCTTATCAATGGGGAGTCTGAAAAAGCAACACTGAGGAGCTCGCAAGCTTCCCTTGCAATAAAATATCCTGATGAGACGTGAAAACCAATTCCCCCTGCCTTTTTTTATTTTTCCTTTTTCAGTGTGTTGTAGTTGGTTTGAATCTTCTTTCAAGATTTCAACACAGAAATAATATTCATACTGTTGGAATTGATGGGCGACAACTAGCTTTTTGTGGTTCTTGAACTCCTTAGCTTCAGTTTAGCTTTTAATAATCTACTAGAACTCATTCTTGCCTTGTATAACTAAGCCCCTTGTATTCCATGATGCTGTGGCTCTGGAATTCACCCACCACTGCAAAGCAGTGCTCCAGAATTCAGGCTTTCATTTATGGATAGCATATGGAAAAAGGCACCTATTTCTTTAAAACTATTAAGACCCTGATTAAAATTCTCGCAGTTACAATGACCAAAATTCCCTACAAAAATACGAAGTGAATTTAAAGTGGAACAGTGTGGTCGCCTCAACCACTAGTTTAGAGGAAAAGCTGCTGCATTCATCTGATGAGCCAGTTCCTTTTGTATTAGAGAGGGGTTTGGCACTGTATAAAAGAAAATAAATCTGGTGTGTATTTTTAACCGTTTAACTTTCAAACAGATTTTCTTCATTGGGTAGTCCTAAAGCAGCTTGCAATAGCATGATACATAATCCCACGCTGGTAGAAAGAGGGGTTGATGTGAGTTGAAGAGTTGATTTAGGTTACTTACTGGTACGTGATTGCATCTGCAGGCCTATCTGCACAGTATTTGGCTTTCCCTGAGAAATGAGCTAGGGACTGCAAGAAGCTGGATAAGGACTTAGTGCAAGGACAAGGGGTAATGGCTTTTAAAGATGGCAGGTGTAGATATGATAGAAGGAAGAAGTTCTTCCCTGTGAGGTTGCCCAGAGAAGCTGTGGCTGCCCCATCCCTGGCAGTGTTCAAGGCCAGGTTGGATGGGGCTTGGAGCAACCTGGTCTAGTGGAAGGTGTCCCTGCCTGTGGCAGGGGGTTGGAACTGAATGGGCTGTGAGATCCCTTCCAACCGAAACTGTTCTGTGATTCTGTGAATTAGTTTACTCTATTGGAAAAGCTTTTGGGATTGTGAAGACGCTTGGCCAGGAGGAGAAAATAGTAGAAGACCGGATGGTGGTGTTCTTTAAGCTATATAGTTGGTAGGGAGAAGTAGTCTGGAGATACTGCCAGGAGGAATTGGAAATAAATCCCTGCATTAGGCAAAATTGAGTCCTAGATGAGATGCTCTTATTCCAGCCAAGAGTCTTGAGAGAGGGCAGTTCAGAGATTCTAAATGTGGTGCTAAGTAAGCAGCAGCAACACTAGTGTCATCTGCCCTTTCACTCTTGGCTTATTACACTTATTTTGTGCTTAACTACCCTGTTACACTTCAGCTTATTTCACTCTTAGCTTATTTCTCAGTTGAGCAAAATTGCTTGCTGAGGCTCTTCCTTGCTACAGGGGCTATATTGGGCCGTTAATCACTTTGATGCATTTTAGCTGTGTAGATAACCCTTACATTTCCCCGCCCAGGCAGAGCAGTCTATCTCAGTATCTGCTGATTCAGATTAAAAACTTAAGATTGTTGATGGTTTATTTTTAGTAGCAAAAAGACAGTCTTCAATATTTAAACATTTCATTTAATTCACCTGAAACTGATGCAGTTTCCCTCTCTTCTGGACCACGCTATTGGAAAGCTTTATTTTCTCTGATGTTGATAACATTGCCTTGGCTGTCATAGGAATTCTTGACAGAGAAAGGGAAAGACTTCCACAGCTGTAAAGAAAGGAGGTAAATCTCACACAAATGACTGCCTGCTCTGAGACATTTGGAAAGAGAATCATGTTTTGTTTTTTTTTTTATCATTTCCAGTGAAATGTAGATGAAGCAAGAAGTAAAAGTAGATTTTAGATATTCATTATTTGGTATGATCCTTGTGCTCAATAATTAATATCTGTATGAAGTAATATGCTTTAAAAAGGTGGACAAAGCATGCTAGGAGTAGGTAAAGAACTCTGAGTGACAGAATTAGAATGCCAGAGTCCTTTAATCAAACACCTGGATTGCTGGTGCTACTTGCTTATTACTGGTGACCAGAAACTTCATTGTCAATGGTGGACTTTGTTTTAGAAAGTCTTGAGAAAGCATTAATAAGGTCTGTCTGCATAATTCAGAATGCATTTTACTGCTTCTTTTAGGGGCTGCTGAAGGCTTCGTTGTGATTAGGTCATCTTGGGTTTGTGTTCTTTAGATGGAGATAATTATTTATGAATTAGTGTAATCAAAATGGGGCAGGGGTTTGGTGCTATTTAAAAAAAAAAAAAGTCACATAGGGAAAAATATTCTTACTGCCCTTATTTGATAAATTGGCAGCAAAGATCAGGGATCTTAAATACTTATTAAGATTTCTGTTAGGAAAATGATGGGGGTTTGGCTGTTAATGCATTCCGAAAGATAAGCGAAAAGCTTCTAGGGACCTAGAACAATCTTGCAGTGCAAATCACTGAAGAACACACACTAGTTGCAAATATTCTACTTAATTAAAAATATTATATGTTTCCCTTTGTAGTCCCAGGATAATTTTCTAATCAAAGGGCATCTCTTAACTCACTATTTGAGAGGACATAATAGGAAGCATGGTACTTCAGCAGTGGCAGGGTGGGAGCACTCTGTGCCATTTCAGGTAGGTTTTTGGGCCTGAACAAAAATGCCAGGTCAGGAGCTTTCCATGTGTCTGTCTGCTACTTTTTGGTAAACACAGGGTCATTTTAGTTTAGAAAAATATGAGAATGCTGGTGAGCATTTATGCAGTCAGGGTGAATAGCAAACCTCCTATGCTGAAAGTATGACATGTTATGGTTTGATCTAAAGACCAGGACTGTTGCACGGACTTGTGTCTTCAAAATTACACAGAAAGGGAAGTACAGAGTATGGGTTTCATCATGACTTAATAATATGTATGGATGTACAAATATTTCCAATTGTAAACAGGCAGTTGCACTACACTTAGACTCCTAAGATTATGATTAATTAGAAAGGAAAATATTTGGGGTTTTTTTTCCTTCCTCAGAATAACAGTAGTCTTCCCAGAATTGTCCAGAGTGGTCTGTGTTTTTGCCAAATAAATGTAATTGGCTTGACAATGCTTAAAGTTTGTAATCGGCAGTCTTATCTGCCAGTGCCATTACCTTTCCAAGGAAAAAGAAATACCACTTCCACAAAACTTTAGGTTTTTAAAATGCAACTGTTGTCATAATAAAATGATTCATTGGTTGCTAATAAAGACACAAAGAGTTTTTGTCTATTTTTTTCCCTTTCTCTCTCTCTCTGTTTTCCCAGCCCCGCTTTTTTTGCAGAACCTGTGAGCTGGCCATTTCAGCCACCATATCCTAGTGCCTCAGCTGAGAGGCTGTTGTATATACAGAACACAG
Source organism: Psittacus erithacus (assembly GCA_009867235.2). Classification (NCBI taxonomy): domain Eukaryota; kingdom Metazoa; phylum Chordata; class Aves; order Psittaciformes; family Psittacidae; genus Psittacus; species Psittacus erithacus. Next base: position 40,219 of record WYDI02023457.1, on the reverse strand, counting down.
GAGTGCTAGGAAGCCTGGGTGAAAAAGCAAATTAAATCCCTTCCTTCTGTCATTGACTGACCTTTGTGAGGTCTGGCTTTCTTGATGCCCATCTTCCCTTGCAGTGGAAGCACTTGGTTTCTGTTAAAGCTGAGGCTTGCCATGCTGGCATTTGGATGGGAGTTGAATTCACCCTTAAGAATAGCCCATGCCTCCTTAGGACTCAAGTGTGACAGATGTAATATAATACAAGTTAGTGCAGATGTTAATCTAGAGCTTTCATTAGTATTTGAGTACAATGAAGTAGCTCCTTGGGTTTTCAATGTGAACAGAAAAGGAAAAGTCAAAACAACTAGATATACATAGCGTGGTATACTGCCTAATAGAGTGACTAAAAATCTAATTTGTTTGCAAAAGATACATCTGGTTATACACTAGCATTTAAAAAAAAAAACAACCTGCATTATCATTAAAGAGAACTACATTTGTTATATACAAGATCAAACATGCTGCTGGTTACTCTTATCAGAAGCTTTTAATAGGAAACTGAACTATCATTTGTCCACATTTATTTTCTTCTATTTCATGTCTGTCTTTTCTGTGAGGTGGTATCTAATTTTTTCAGTTACTCCTGACTTTTCTAAAATAGGTTTGGCATGCCAGCACGCTTAATGAGAAGGCTTAGTTATTCTCTACTCTTTGTTTGGAAATACACCGTACTTGCTTGTTTCTAATCCTAGAACTGATCTGATCGTTCTTGAGTAGCTCTCACTTAAGTGTATTTGTATTATTGTTAGCTCCAGTTCCTCTGACATAAAGATACTTTCTAAACAGAAATCTGATTTAGAGCCAGATTAAAAATGCATGTGCTTGCAGTTTGGGAATTGGTTTTCAATTTGAGAAGGTCTGCATAAGCAGAAAGTCATCAGTTAGAAGAGCTGGTCTGATTCCAACTTGTGATACTGTCCTTCTATCAAGTTTTAGCCTCAATTGTTTTGATTTTCTATCACCAGGGTCCTCCAGGTCCTCCAGGTTTACCTGGGCCATCAGGAAGGAGAGGTCCTCGGGTGAGTAAGATGGATATGTTCTTCTGTAGCTCTAGGCAGTTCACCAGTAATCCAACTGGAGGTTTGCATCATTTTGTTTTTCTCAACTTTATTCATATGTTTGGTGAATATGAAAGTATATTATTCTGAACATTTGGCAGACTGATCAAAGTAAGGCAAAGCAAGCAGCTTTTCTGCTGTGAGACTCCAACATAGTTTGTTCCACTTGTAGGTGCGTACACAGAGCTTTGTTATATTTGTACCTAACTTCTGCAGCTCGCAGTATTAACTTTTAATTTTTCCATGCTGCTCCCACCTAAGGTCGTATTCATGTGTTTTTGGAATGAGGGTGAGTGAGCAGGCCACAGAGGAGGAGAGGGCAGTGGATGCAAATTTAACCACAGCAGGAGAGATGGGAGATGAAAAGACACTCACAAAAGATTTGGTTTGGTCTCTTGTGTTACAGCAGCTTGATAAACGAGGTGACAAATATCTGGGTAATTTGGCCAAGAAGTGAGCTACAGTAGCAAATGTGAATTTATTTTGTGTGACACCCGAATACGAGCAGGGACAGCAGCCGTGCTTTGTGCCAGGGGACAGAGCGTGGGCTTTGCTGCAGTGAGCAGAAACCTGTGCCCCAGGGCTGTGCTCCCAAGAACATGAGAGAAGCCTGCAAGGCCTAGTTGACGGGGCAAAAGAGGGTAAATCTGTGTTTGCGCAATTGCGTACAAAAAACCCTAAATAGATGGTTCATGAGTCCCTGAAGTCATGGCTGATTCTGGAGGTTCCAGGGGAAGAGTAGCTAGAGACAATAGCTAAGAACTTGCTGTGTAGGTGGTGTCGGGCCATAGTGTTTGGAGATTTAAGTGGTTATCACTGGAGCGCACTCATCTAAGCAAATTGCAGGTGGGAGATAAGGGAGTAGTTCATATGAATGCTCAGCAGACGTGTAGGAGGAGTTTTGACTCAGCCTTTGAGGAATGTTTAAACAAGCTGCTGCTCAATAGTGTGTTGAACATCCTGTGCTTTGCTGGCTTTCAAAACCTGGCCTGAGTGGACAGGAAAATATACTGGTCAAAGGGGCCAAAACCCAAACTGATTCTTTAGAGTTGGAAGGAAGGGAGGGGATGAGACATTTAGAAGTATAAAATGAAAAGCATTCCATCAGATCCATATCTTCCTGACTTCTTGGATCTTTTTTTTAGATTATGCTTCTATGTAAGAGCTGACAATTCTGACCGCTCAGCTTTTTATGTTGAGGGTATGTCTGGCATCAGAGAGGCAGGATCCCACATACCCAAGTAGTTCCTCACAACTGGGAAGCTGGTTTTGGTGTAGAGGAGGCTGCTCATATGTTTAAAGCCATACTTGTTTGTGAGATCTCTCTTGCTTAGTTGTTTCTTTGAGTGGATTAATTTGTGTGTTTTTTTGGTTTAGTTTATATTTTGTTTTAGTTTAGTCTCTTACAGGTATGGCATACTTAAGAGCACAGTGCTCTATTGTGTCACTCTTCTGGATTAACTATTGAGTAGGATATGCTTTCAAATACGAAGAGACAGCTTACAGTGAGGTGCCTGGAAGAGTATGGAAATGGCCGAGAATAATACTTACCAGTAGGTCTGAGTTTAAAATACATATGTATATGAGCCAAGAAAGTCTGTGGAATTTTTTGATGAAAGAAAGAAATGGTTTTGAAATGTCAGTGCTTTTCAATTTGTACAACACTGATAAATTCAAGCAAGTAGAGTCAATGAATATACATGGTATGACATTTGAGCCTGAAAGCGCATAAAACCTTGTTGATGCAAAGTTCATTTCCATATCTACCAGTCTACCCTGTGACTTCTGCCTTCCTTTACATGATCTGTCATTTGTGCTCCTGAAATTAGACTCAAGATGTTGAAAGGAAGCAGCAGAGTGCAGAGCCGCATTGCCTGGGCCACCTTCAGGGATTCTTGGGTGTGTGTTTAACCTGATCCTGACAGAGATTCACATGGTTTGGGTAGTTCGGGCATAGTATCAAGGGTAGAGAAGTCCACAACTGACAGTTAAGGTTTCCTAAGTGTCTTGGCTTTTCTGAGTTTCTCAATGAAATTTCAGCAATTTCAAAATTAGTAATGAGATGATATTCCCCTAATACCTCTCATTTCACCTCATTTTCACCTCTGTTGCAGCTGTGCAACAGCTGTGTTGCAGCACTGTGCTCCAAGATAGTAACATCACAAGCTGCAAAAGCTAGGAACCACTTAATCACTGCTGCTACATTGGTACTTCCTATTTGTTTCCTTTTCCTAAATCCCTAAGAGTGCCTCCAAAGTTGCCAGTGTGCTAATTAATCTCTCAAACAGCACATGGGATTAGTGTTTCTGTGGATTTATGTTAACATAGTCATTAGTGAAAGGGAACACTTAACAGATACAGCTTTCAGTGTTACTTTAATGTATAACTGGTAATTTCAGTCTCATCTGATGGAAGAACATGCACTGAGTGTATCTGTTGTTAGAACCCTGAATATACGAGAAAGCTGCTGCTTATTGTTTTTGGTATTTGGATTAATTATTTGAGTGGAATTTTGGCCTTGGTGAATTCAATAAAAGCGTTGTTGCTGACTTTCCAAGGATAGGTTTTCATCAGTTTGGTCCTTCAGTGTTTGGAAGATGAACAGCTGCTGACAGCTGTTACTCCCTAATGCGTAGTTTGTCAATGAGTGAGGATTGCTGAGTGTACTGCAGGAACAGGCACTTATCCTGGAAGGCATAGATAGTCCTGGTAGCCTAATCTGTTTCTGGAATGGTTCAAATTCAACGCTTTTAGTAGCCAGGCCATTTTCTACACTGGCTGAGGGAGAATCAGGTTGGTGAGGGGGGTTTTGTGATTTGTTTACAGAAAGTGTAATACACAGCTTTGAGTAATTTTTTAAGTCACTTAGAGCTGGTCCACTTCTTTCTCTTTGCAGTGTATAGCTGGGTACCTCAGAATGTTACTCTTCTGATTTTATATCATGCCTCCAAGTTTTGTAGCTGCAGAGTAACACTGCAGTGACTGTGTGTCAAATACCCATTAAGGATTATTTGAGAAGACAATAGAAACTGAGATTTTAAAAGACAGGGAAATACTCAACTTTAAATTTTTAGGAAGATTTTCTTGAGAATCCTTTGAAAATCCTAACCAACACTTCTAAAAGCATTAATGATGCAGTACATGATTCTCTGCAAACTGTTCACACTTGTTCAGTGGAGTACTGAATAATCCCACTCCTGTTTGCTTGTTTGTTTTACAGGGTATTCCGGGACCACATGGTAATCCAGGTTTGCCAGGATTGCCAGGTCCAAAGGTGAGTTAGTATTTTTCCATGTTGCCATGTAAACAAATGAACTTATTAATTACTTTTTGGAAGCCCCAGAACTGTTGCCTGTAATAGAAGTAATTGGCCTTCTTTGGTTTACAGATAGAGACTGTTAGTATAAATATATTTTAATTAAATCAATGAAATTGAACCTCAAATCAAAACAAAATAGCAGTTTATTCAGGGTGGGGAAACACTTTTGTGTGCAGAATGATGACTTGGAAACTGTTATCCATGCTAGTAGTCTGTACTTCCGAAAGAGTCCCTGTAAATCAGCTTGGCCTCTTTGATAAACTTGAATTTAAGTAGAATAAACATTTAGTTGCTGTAACCTTTTTGCATTGCCTTTTTGGGTTTTTTTGGGTTTTGTTTTTTTTTGTTGTTGTGGTGTTTTTGTTTTTTTTTCCAATGCCCAGGCTTTGATATTTAAATATTCTAATATTTCTGACATTGTCAGGTGATTAGTATGTTAGAATAATTTTCTGAGGATTTGTGGATGTGATAGATAAAACGAAAGGCAAAATACTAGACTGGAAGCTCAGATAAAACCCTTCCAACTTGTGTGACATAGGCTCTTTAAATAGACTTGACAGATTTGTGCAGTTCGAGAATGCCTTCAACTCATATTTAGTTTGAACAATTTGATAGATATATTAGGAAAAAAACAGCAGCAGTCATGATTTTAGTACAATTCCTAATTGGAGGAATCTGCCCTGTCATGACAGGTGTTAATAACTGCTTGAGGACATAAAAAAAAATTTCAGTGTCAAACACTGTAAAACAAAGTCACCCTGGTTTTTGTGTGTGCTTTTGTTATTATCTAGTTCTATAAGAACAGTTAAACTTTGAGATTCATAATTAATTTTTACTATATTTATGCTGGCTATGCAGTAGAATACATTCCTGGGAAAATAATTGTAACCAATTACTCCTAGGGCTTGTTTTATAATGTGTTTTCTCCTCCACTGAATCATAATTCCAATCAGTTTTGTAGCTGTCTCCATGATTTTAAGAATAGAAGGAATCATATGTGTGTGCTTGTGCTTATAGATATTTTGTATATTTACAAAAAGTATATCTATGTGTATTACTAGGTGCTTAGTGATCTCTTTCTTTTCTGTTAGACTGTAAATTATCCTTTCAATACAAGTATATTCTAAAGCATTTTAAATAAAAAATCAGTTAGGTGATAACCAGTTTTTAACTATGAAGATCCAGTTGACCAACACCAACTGCGTAAACTGAAACAGAACACTTCTGTTTGATCTTAAAACATTGCAGACAAGTTGGCGCAATTTTCTGACAGTAAATTACTGTAGAATTTTATTCTGTGTTTCAGTTGCATGCGTTTCCCCTCCTGTACTGAACCATCACTTATGGACTCGCTTTTGAAGCATGGAACAACATTGGCTAATGCCCTTATACTGTAGTATCCAGCCCTGAGCATAATCTAGTAGTTTGAAGCGATAGCTGATGTTTAATTGGCGTTTAATTCTGGATAAACAGTTGGTGGGTGTTTTTAAAATAATTTAAAAGTATTCATGAGGGTTGACTGCATTCCTGGCTTTCTGAAAAGTGGGTTAGTTAAGAAAAATCTAGTTTGCAGATTCTGGCATGGTTCTGAGTAAACTATAGTGTTACATCGGTTAAATAATGAAGTGCTTTATATCCTCACATCTTGACCTGTAGTGACGTGTTGTTGATCCAGTGCTGAAGGCCATGCATAGCAACAGCTGTTTGGTTTTTTTAGATTAAAAATAATGAAGAGGAACTGTAGCAATAGGACAAAGGGTAGTAGGTTAGAACTTAAACAGTAAGGGTTTCACTGTAAGGGTGGTGAGGTGCTGGAAAAGGTTGCCCAAAGAAGCTGTGACTGCCCCGTCCCTGCCAGTGTTCAAGGCCAGGTTGGACAGGGCTTGGGGAAACCTGGTCTAGTGGAAGGTTGAATGGTTCCTGCCATTGGTGTGGGTTGTAACTAGATGAGCTTTAAGCTTCTTTCCATCTCTAACCATTCTATGATTATGAAGTTTGGAAAATGCAAATCACGTTTTATTGCAAACTCACGCTATTATGTTCTGTTCTTAGTTGAAAAAGTTGTGAGAAAAAAATCTGCAATAACGAGTGCATTTTATATGGACATTTCCCCTCCTCTTGCTATAATAGCTAAAAATACTTGTTTTGCGTATATTATTCAAAACTATCTTCCCTGATAATATTAATGTGCTTAATTTCTCTGTACCAGGGCCCTAAAGGAGACCCAGGATTCTCTCCAGGACAGGCAAAACGTGGAGAAAAGGTAATATTAATTACAGAGAAATGTTTTGTCTGTCCTAATAGACTTTTTTTGAAGTCTTGATTAATATTCAGACAGGCTATAGCAGCAAATACTTTGTATTTACTGTGGTGCTGGTGTGTTTTGACAATTTTGTGAGGCTGGCCAATGCAGGCACAGGTGATGTAATGAGCCAGAGAAAATAAAAAACTACAATCAAAGCTGAAACTTGAATGATATATTTGATTTCATTTATAAAAATAAAAAAATTTAAAAGGATGCACTTTTAGAATAGTGTAATTGAATTCAGTTCACCCGAGCATAATGAAGTGCAGATTCCAGTTTTCTTTAGTACCTTGCATTAGTTCAGACAGTTGTTTTAAGATAAAATTTGGTGATGACAAGTGCCCACATTACTGTGTGTTGTGTTGTATTTAACCGCTTTCTTAACAGACTCTTGATGCTAAGATTCGTCCTTTCACTTCAGGTATTTCCTGCTTTAGCCAAACTAGTGTTTGCTCTCTCTGCCAAAAATATTTGAGTATAAGTATTTAAAATGGTTCTTCATGGAACTTGTGGGCTTGGAAGCTTGTGCCTTTCATTTTTAGATCACAAATCTACTGACTATGTATGAGACTTTATAATGAACGTGATAAATACTGAAAATGTGTTTGCGTATTTTCATTGTAGTGTGTTAGCTACGCTATATCTTTTAGAATAGCTTGTCTTTATGCTAGGTTTTATTAAGAGCATTTGCTAGTGGTTCAGTTGTGGAATGTTTGTGCTAAGTAGAAAGCACTGTTAGGAGTCAAGGACCAATATCCATAATGAAACAAGCATTAGCAAATAGCTTTTGTTTACTAGCTGCTGATGTACATATAATCAGTTATTTGTTTTTAATGCATACATTTTGCCAAACCCTAAAATTCACAAATATGTTTTTGATGTTAAAGAGCTGCTGAGCAGAATTTAGAAATGTGTCTGTTGTTGCATTGATAAGAAAAGTAAGTGCAGCTTTAGTAGAAATAGCAACATTATTTTAATCTAACCAACTTTTGCTTTTGGCAATCTAATTATAATGTTAGGAGCTCTGTGTGTCTAGGTGAAACTCAAGCTATATTCTTTGGCATAAGCCCAAGCTGCCATAGAACAGTTAAAGCCCACCCATGTATATGTATGACCTACACCTAAGTACATGTAGGATGCATCTATAATCAAAAAGCTAAGGGATTGATACACATTTTTACAGTTCTCACTATTTTAGGTTCTTAATTTTTCATGAAAGTCAAATTTGCTCACCCTGAGAAATGGACTTGAATTTACTTTGATGATAACTGACTTTCAGGATCTGTCCCTTCACTCATTGAATTTGAATTTGGGCACTAATCCTGAAAGTCTCTTCACTGTCAGTCCTAAGCAAGGAAAAAAGAACCAAAACAACCTTCTCTCTCCTGCACTTGCAACGATCAGATAGAAATGCATATTTTTTCCATCTCCCTAGCATTCGATATGCTCTAATTCTTATTCACACCATCATGTAATTGCAAGCTTAAAGAACTTGAATAAGAATTGCTATATGCCACTGTAAGCCATATGCCAGCATAACACCTTTTTCTATATGCATATTTTATGTTGTCTTTTACACAGATTTACACCATGTTTTAGGCAGTATATATACCATAACTGTGCTCTGATTTCTGGTTGAGGGTTTTTGGCATAACAGGAACACAAACAATAAACAGTAATAGTTATATACATTTATTTATTTGAGGTGGAACCACTCACTTCTAAGGAAGGGGTTACTTCAAGAATTGTATAGCTTTTGCACTTCCATTTATGTTGGCTAAAAGTAAACGTGAGATTGCGAACTAAAGCTATTCCAGCCATGATTTGGCCATATTGTATGATGCAGGAGCATGCAGATTGTGCCAGGTGGTTGCAGTTGAGAAACTGTTTTCTTTTCAATTTTGTTCCTTCTAAAAAAACAATAAAATTTAAAAAAATCTATGCCTGGTCAAACAACATTAGCTGTTACTTCATACCAAATGTCCAAGAATGCAAAGAAGATATGAAGCCCTACATGTTTATAGCCCTGTGTCATGTTCCAGTGAGACATAGTGATTCTGCGTGTTTTTGTTGTACAGGGTGATCCAGGCTCCATAGGCTTTCCAGGCCCCCCTGGGATCAAAGGCCAGAAGGTAAGGTTCTGTTTCTATTTTTGCGTAACCCTCCGTGGCGCAAATCCATGGCTGTTAGGTGGATGTGTGCTGGTTATGAGGTGACAGAAGGGCTTCGGACCTGTTGTTGGTACTGTGACCTGTCTACTGTGTCAGGCACCAGGGCAAACAGTGCAAAACCTTCCCTTGCAACTAAATGAAGTGAGATTGCAAGAGAACGTAAATCACAATTGCTTAGGTTGGTGTTCTTCAACAGGCATAGCATGCCCCTGCTCAAAGAGAATAGGTAGTAGGAAAGATAGGCTTGCCTGCAAGGTACAGCCATTTTTTAAGTCAATTTTATTCAGTTTTCAATAATAGGTTCTTAATTTCTTTTTCTGTATTATGTATTTTGTAGTGTAGAATAAAGTCCATGGGATCATGTGCTCAGTATTTCTGCACTGATTTATTTGCTTTTTTCCAAATGTCTGCCAGAATTGCTGAAATAGAACTCAGGTGGAATAAGTTCCAATTTTGGATGCCACATAACGTGACATGTTTTAATATGAGAAATGTCAGGTGCCACACTGCATTTAAGAAATATACCCAAATTATGGCAGTCCTACGTGCACAGGAAAGCATAAGACGTGCAGGTAGTTTTCGGAAGGGAACACAAAGGATGTCAATAAAGGAAATCAGACAACCTGATCAGAATCAAAAGAGCACAGAATAATTGAGGGACTGAATATAGTTTATTTAGAATGAAAATTCACCCATTCTGCAAGGCTGCTCTGATTAGTCAGATGGTGACAAACTGATGAGGTAGCAAAAATCAGCAAGAAAGCTGGAGGGAAAGTGCTATTAAATGCTACCTTTGCAGAAGATAGTTTGGTGTTGCAAATGTAATAGAAAAACATAGATAACAGATATTGCAGCAGAAATTTGGAGTAGTATGTAACACTAAAGGCAATTGTAAGCTGTTCATCAGAAGGATGGAATGAATTGTTAGAAATGGAGACCATGGTATTTTTTGCCTTAATTTTTGGCACAGAGAAGGAATATTCGTTCAATGCTTGCCTGCGATTGAAACAAAAGAAAAATAGTCCTGCAGCGCAATTTATATTCAGTGTTACATTTTAAGATGGCTTCAGTCAACGTTGTCTTAATCTTAAAGTGTACAGCAGGGTTTTTTTGTTGGTTTGTTTTTTTTTTTTTTTATAGTCTAGTACTTCGTTTGTGGAATCGGCCAAAACAGGGTAACAGTGTGACCAGAAAAGGAAGGTATTGCTGATATTAACACCAGCAGGAGTGCTATATTTATTTTGCCCCACATGTGGCTCTCAGTCCTATGAACGGAGAAAATGTATAGCTGTGACAAGAATTTACATTCCCTCTGTTGAGAGTTAACCTACAAGCCTATACACCGATAGCTTTTGTATCTGCTGATCTTGGAACACTTTGAAGTTCCCAAATACCGTGCTTTCTTATTCCAGCAGGTTTATAGTTTTGCTCTGAAAGCAAAGTAGGTTTTGTTCTAAAGCTTTTTAGATGGAAAGCAGCTGCCACTTTTTCTGGATGACAGGACTGACATCTGGGGACAAGGGGAATAAAATCTTGTGGCCATCTTGCTCTCTTCCTGCCACAACAATTCACTCCTCCTTTTGAGGGTTAGAGACTCAGACAAATAGTGCTCACTTGATCAGTGGAAGTTTTAATCTGTTTCCATGTTGTACACATCAGACATTAACTAGAACCATGCTTAAGATAACTTCTGCCTGACCCAGACTGTAAGAATAACAGCTTTTGAACACACTAGACCTTTAAAAAGTTTAAAGTATTTCACACTTACTTTTCTAATGACAAGCCCACAATTTAAGTAATTATCTTTAGTTACTGCTTTTCAGTATGTGTAAATAAAATAATGCTATTTCAATATATGTAAATAATTCACACTGCTAGCTCATTGTGATCTCAGAAGTTATTTTCAAAGGGATGTGAGCATGAGTAGCGGTGAAGTAAACCAGCTACGAGAAAAAAACTGCAGAAAAATAGCTACTTCCATTTTTGTTTTGTACCCCAGCAATACCAGGGAATTGCTATGGTATTGAATAAGTAACATATTTCTGATACTCTTTCTCATCCAGGCAAAAAGGGAGGTAAAAAAGTCTTGCATATGAGTTAATGGTGCCCCAAATTCTACTCAATTTTGATAGTCGACTTGAGTTAACTGAGCAGTTTCTAAGCAGTGAGATGTTTGGTAATGAATAAAATCTTTAATGTTCTTCCAGTTACCTTTAATAGTGTAATACAGATCTGTGTTTGTTTCACAGCAATTGTTTGTTGTCATGCTGACTTTTGTCAGTGTTTTCTTGCAAGACCTAGAAATTTGATGGATTTTATTTATGGAATTAATCTTCCATTTCTCATTAACTGGAGTGGTGACTGTGGAGAGCTGAAGTGGAGGGTGTGCTTCAACACCTGCTGCCTTCTGCTGGGCCTGATTGCTCCATTACAGGGTGCCTGTAGAAGAAACTGTGTTTAACAAATTTTCTAATCAGAATTTGCCTGATCCTGAATTTCCTTTGCAGAGTTATTTGGTGCTTATACAAAAACATGTGTTACGGAAATTTGAGGCAAATGTGCTTATTGTTTTCACTTTTTTTGACAAAAATTACTTTTGAGAGATTTTGAGGCCCTCAATGGACTAGAACAGCGCTAGTAAACTTCTGTTTTGGATTAGAATTGCAAGATTATGTGTTTCTTCATAAAAAGCTGAGAATCTACGGGGCTTTTTTAGTGAGATGGCAAACCAAACATGTTAATAATCGGGACTCTGGGAACAGAATATTGTGATTGACTTCATTTTTCATTACATGCCATGTGTCAGAGTGCTCATCCTTGGGGTTGCATGTAAAATATGCCGTATTTCTCATGCCTGTCACACACACACTATAAAAAGCCAAGTTTTGCTCAGGGTAGGGCTCCAAATTTGTTCTAGCATAAGAACACAAAATTGCATGTTTGCAAAGTGTTTAGTGCCATGTTTCTTTTAGGCATCTTTTGAAGCAGAGAAGCAATGGCAGGAGATGAGGGTTAGGCTGAGGAGAGTGCTGTTTCCAGAGCAGTTGCATGATCTCCTATCTAGAGCTGTCTTGACAGGACCATCTCTACACCAGCACTCAAAACTTTTTATCAGTCCAGAGACCTCACAGAGCAGAATCCCCATCCTTTCCCGCCTCCCCAAAAAGGGCCTTCTTCACTACAGACAAGTGAGTACTTGGTTGTGCTAGCCAGAGTACTGGTAGATAGATTGTCAGCCAAAGGACAGTACTCATAAACATTAACTTGCCTGGGATCATGCCAATACATTAGAATGACCGTAGTACATGTGCAATGCAGTGCCTTTTCTGTCACTTTCCATAGATTAGTATTTCTGTATAGCTGATGGCTGTATATAGTGTTACAGCGTTAGGTATAGCACTTCACCTACTGATTTTTAAATGTCACAGAAAACCTCTTGGCTCTCTAGCAAAGTTGCTGGTGCTGTTCCAGATGTATTTTAATAACAAATGCAAAGAAATTCGAGTAAAACACAGTGAGCACCAGTAAGATGGAAAGACTTGGCTTAACAGTCCTTGCTGTTAGAATTTAACATCTACATTTTGCTACATACAGACTTTACTCAGTCTGGGTCCCACTGTGCTAGGCATGTGGTAGAAGTCAAGGCACTTCAGTCTCATCTGAGTCATATTAGTTGGTGGTAAAGTTTTTTCCTGTCACGCAGACCTAAGTATTCTTGCAACTTGTGTTTTTGTAATGTGCTTCAAGTCTGTATTACTGTAATTGGATGCCTCAAACCTTTCTCTTCTACATTGAGCTTTGAAATCAGAGCATTAATCTTCATTAGAAATTGGGAGGTATTTCATTTATCAAACAAGCACATATGAGCTTGCATTCTTGTTTACTTTCATCATAGCTCAGAGCAAACTGGGTCTTACTTAATGGATAAGCTCAAGGATACAAACCCAAGCTCCTGAAAACCTAAAAATTTTAAAAGGATTAGTAAGTCACAGGAAAGGGAAGCCCCTAAGTGAAAACTCTCTCTTTGGGGTGATACTCACTTCAGCATAGTTTAACTTCATTCCCAAACAGCTTTAAATAAGTCCTAATGAATTAAGGCTGTGTAAGTTCTGAATAAGAATATGGGCATGTGATTATAAAATGTGATTTGAGAGCAGTTTTCCTCTGGCAGAAGTGAGATGCTGTTGTGTAGAAGCATGCACACCAGTTATCAGTTGTCCTTCTTAAGCTCACAGTTCCTTGTGTGCCTTCTTTTGAGACTGTCCATACAGATGTTAATCAGTTAAACTGATCCACTTTGAAAAGAAATTGTGATAAACTTCTCTGTGATTGTTTCCGTGTATGGCAGCATTTGTTTTCCTTTTTTCCCTGTACAGAAATAATAAACTACTGAGAGATCTCTTGCAGCAACACCTACTTTAGTTGACTGCTTAAGCATAGAGACAGGATAAAATTTTGAAATGGGTAAAACTCATGAAATGCCGAGTGGGCTGGGAGATAAAAAAATATATGGCATTGAGGCACATTTTGAGAGCTAAAGATGAGTTACTGGCTTATGCTGGCATCTCAGTTCTGCTTTAGCAGTTCAAGAAAAGAAATCTGATTTTAGACAAGCATTAGCATAGTAAATTGGGATATACCATATTAACTAGTTTGTTGAAGATCAGCTCCTGGCTATCTATGTTAGAGCTATTTTGTTCTGCCACCCTTACACCCTCCCCAACAGTAATGCAGACCTGCTTCCTTACATACAAGATAACGTATAAATTACTTAAGCTACAGGAAAGGATGGAAGCCAGAAATGCACTACAGTTTTGCAAACTGGCAATGCTCTGCGCATGATAAGCAAAATGAAAGGACATGCATGCTTTACTGGGTTTTGAGAAAATGAGGCCTTTTGGTTTCTTAATGTGTACATCTGTTCTGGATCAAGATTCCTCAAATAGCCTGTAATAGCAAGGGTCAAATTTTGAAGCCTTACATATATGGTCTTCTGTTGTCTAAAATTATCTATCAGCAAGCAAAACTATTCTATCTTTTAATTTTGTATATGATAGTAGAATTAATTTCATGCAGAAATACTCTTGTGATCATGCAGAAGCTTATTAAAAAATTTGGGATACCTGATCTGCTGAAATCAGTTGCAGAATTCCTTATTACAGTGGGTCTCAAGTCTCTACTAATGAGTGTCATCATGCCACAAGGCAGCCATATGTTTGACATCAGCCAAGACACTCCCGTTACTCAATCAATATCTTTAAGGCCAATTTTATGATAGATATCTATCCAGAATAGGGATTGTTTTGGCCTTTCTCTTTCAAGCTGCAGCTTTTGGAACTTATATATTCCCAGTACCTCTTGCAAGCGATGTGGAGACCAGATACTTGGCTTCTACATCAATCATGCGACTGCTAACAGCCTCCCTTTTAGGCCAGCTTGTCTGGGTATGTTAGTGCAAAGACATCCAAGAAGAAGGTTCCTCTTTCAAGTGTACTGTTGCAGATGGCAGGTTCCAGCTCTATTTTTAATTCTATTTTTAATTTAAGAGCTGAGAAATGCACAGGGAGTGAAGTTTGACAGCTTCATGATTCCAGCACCATAGGGAAGAGGTCTGGGATGGAGAACAGGCTATTCTCCCTACCAGTATAAATTCTGTAATATATGGGCTGGAATTTGTTCTATGTTAATTTTAAAAAGAGATAGAATGTGCTCTGGAAGGTCTGTTTGTCTTGTGAGTGTCCTAATATAGGCTGAGATGGCCCTCTACTTATCCCCCTTCTGAACTGCCTTGTTCAGAAAGGCCATCCTTGCCAGAAAGGCAAGGATTTGAAATGGGAAATGCAGTGTACCAAATCCAGTTCTTCAGTTTCATCAATAACTGGCAACAGCATCCCATGTACTTATTTGTTTAAAAGAGTACAAGTCTGGAGCTGTCTTTAAGCATGCTGATACCTAGGAATTTTCTTGACTGCATTGAAGATTTCTCACTCCTTTTCTCTAACTCAGCTTTCATATGAGCTTCTAAATGTAAACCACGCTAATGCTGCAGGCAAACAAGTCAGGATAACTTTTTCTTGATAGAGGGAGTTTGGAGTAGGAAAAAAAAAATGTCCATTTTGTGTGTTTAACTGTATTTATCACTTATCTGTTTCTCTACCTGCAGGGTCTTAAGGGTTACGTGGGACTGCAAGGGCCACGGGGTGAGCAGGTAAATGATGAGAGCTCAGTGCATTATACTCTACAGATGAACAATTAAGGGTAGAAGGTGGCATAATCCAAAATGTGTTCATTGTAAACAGTGTAAATTACTGACTGCTTAAGGAAATACTCGATAGTTCTTGAGCAGAAATTCAGATTATTTAGAGATCAATGTGGTAAAAAATTGTCTAAATGAAATGGAAAAGACCAGCTTTTTTTTCTTCAACTACTACACTAGCTTGGTGGAGGTTGGTGTAACATTCTTGTTAGAGGCACAGTTTGGAATCTCTCAAAACCTCAACTGATTAAATGCATTTAAAATCCCCTAGCATTTAGCAAACAAAATGGTTGTTTAGTGCTTTTTCTCACTTCTGTGTCAGTTGAAGAAGCAGTCTGAATGTAAATTTCAAAGACATCCAGTTGCTAATGTGTCTTGTTAACATTAATGAGGATCCTAATGGCAGAGTAGATGGAAGCCTGACTCTCCTTTTGAATGACACTTGACAGGGAAATGGTGATGTTAACAGATGATAGGCACCTAAAGGAAGGTGAAAACTCATAAACATTATCTATGACTTCAGTGAGTTTTATACACACATTTTCACTGAATGATGATTTTTATTATAGGCCTACAGA
This sequence comes from Psittacus erithacus, assembly GCA_009867235.2. Lineage (NCBI taxonomy): Eukaryota > Metazoa > Chordata > Aves > Psittaciformes > Psittacidae > Psittacus > Psittacus erithacus. Next base: position 24,505 of record WYDI02023457.1, on the reverse strand, counting down.
CATTTTTCTGTGGTGACTATAATTTAGCAGTGAAATACAGAGATAGCCAGTGGAAAAAAAAAAAGGCATTCTTAACATTAGGAGAAGAGTGTCTCCATCTATGAAAAAGTTGCAGGTGAAAACTAATCAGTTGCTACCATGGAGGGAAAAAAGTGAAGCTTTCATGGAAAAGTAGTTCTGCTTGGTATACACACAATCAAACATGTAAGTTCCTTCGAAGGCAATTCATGGTCATGAATGTGAAAACTGGTGATGTGCAACTGTTTGGTATCTTGGTGTTTGTTCTTAAATGCTGCTGTAAATAGTTTCCTTCATTATTATCACTTAGAAAATACTCTAACTTTTAAGAGAACACTTTGGACGCGAGAGTCTTATTTTGCACGTAGTTCTTACTGCTGGTATTTTCAGGTCTGGCTGGTGAAGGTGATGAGTTAGGCCAGCTACTTGTCATCTGTAGCACCTACCTGTTTTGTAGATTTTAGAAGTTTGTACAATGAGGACAGCCATTCCTCTGAATTTGTGAATTATGGAGCTCCTTGAACAGCTGGTAACTAAGGAAAGGTCTTAAAAGAGAAGTTGAAAATGCCGTGATTTTACTGCTTGGGTTTTTTTGTTTGTTTGTTTTTTTTCTTAGTTTTTTCATATACCCATATTTAGAGGTATTGTTGAGCCAAAGTAGGGGACCACAGCTCCCAGTTCCATGACAGGAAAATTCATCTTCCTGTCAGAAGATGAATCACTGTTGGTTGAAAGCAGGTGACAGAATCTTCTCAATGGCAGCTTATTTAAACAAAAAATATTACAAGCCCCCTTTGTCATCTGCACTTCGAAGCTTTGCTTCCTGAGATTGCTGTTCCACCATAAATCTGCTCTGAACAGCTCGGAGAGGAAGTCTTGATCCATTGCTGTGTTAACACTGACATACGACAGTGAGTGGAAGGGTTAGGCTGGGAGAATGTCCAGTTTATGGAATTGGCTTGTTTAAAATAAAATGAACCGAGCAGTGGTGGGTGGAGCCTCCTGTGTCTGGGTAATGGACCTGTGGCATTTGGCACCATTTCAGAAAAGTATATTTTCTCAAAAATAAACAAGTAATAAAACAACAGAAATTGTGTTTGGATTTGATTAGAAGAAAGAAGATGGAGAGAAGTTTTCTGCATTTGTAACTAATTCAGTGATACAATGGTGTGATTCTGGGAGAAACAAAAAGATCTGGCTTTATAAAGACATAGGGATTCTTTAATGAAATGTATTTGTTTGGATGCTGCTAAGACCAGTGCAGTTACTTCATTACAAGGACCTGCCTCCTGTAGTCCTCCTCAATTACTCTTTATGAATAGCATCTGTGTTTTTTTTATGGAAATAAGGGGTGCACTCTTGTATTTCACAAAATCTTAGACTATTCATCTTGTAATGCTCTTTAAAGGTTATGTAGCTGAAATTGGTGGAGTTATGTATGCATGATGAGTTAATTGCAGGGTGTTGCTGTGTAGCTTTCTCTGAAAGCAATTTTCCCATGAGCTTAAGCTGTGTCATATGACTAGGTGCTAAAAGAGAAATGCTAAAACCTAAAACAAATAAACTCCAGAACTTCTAACTTTTTAAATTTTTTTTCTCCTCTTTTTCCTCCACCTCTTTTTCCCCTCAGGGAATTCCAGGAATTGCTGGCAACACTGGGGTCATTGGTTACCCTGGCAGGCAGGTGCAGTAACTATACCAATGTCTTTGCATTTTTGGGGGTGGTCTTGTTTGTTCTTTTCAAAAGTACCATATCTAACTCTTTTAGAACTACTTATAGTATAAATATATTTGTTTACATCCTGTCATTTATCCTTGAAACAAACCTCTTTCACAGGTAGTGCCCACAAGGTAATGTTGAGTCTCATGACTTTTAAACATGGATGGGTTAAATACAGTAAAACTATACCTTTCTGGAATACATAAATCACATTGCCCAAGTACTGAATGTCTAAAAACTTTACACTTCATAAACTTCATGTGGTTCTATGTGTTTTATCTTCATATTTCAAGTTAAGAAGCCACAGGAAACCACCTGCTGTAGTGTATTTCCTCCTGACTTTCATCAGTATATTTACCTCACTGCTGAAATTATTTGTTCAGCCCTTTCGGGAAACAGGACATTGAAAGATATTTTTCTTTCCCCTGCCCCATTGAGATATTTGAGAAGGAGAATCACTAAAGCCAGAAAGCAGCTTTCTATAAATACAAGGCACTTATATAAATTCTGATTTTATTTCTTTTTTTTTTTTTTTTTTTTTTTTTTTAGTTTACATGTAAGCTAACAGATACCTCACTCCAGTAATACAAATAAGACATAAAGTAGAAGCAATCTTTGCTTTCCCCATATATGAGCCAAATTCAGCAATTGACTTTTGGTTTTGTGTCTGCTTAAAGGGTGATTTTGACCAAAATTCAGTGTTTTATTGGGTAAGGTTTGTAATGGCAATGTATTTTAAAATTGCATTGCAGTATTTTATATAGTAATGGTTGAGAACATGTTTGTGTTGAATCATATAAAATGTTTAGAGCATTTGGACTACATATGCTATTCTGATATTAGCTTGAAAATAATTGCAAATGTGTCCAAATATAAAAGCTTGTGAAAAATCCTGTGGAATTGTGTCACTGTAATGCCAGATCACTGAGTCTGGAAAAAAACTTCCTCCCAGAAGAAATAATTTCAATGTAAAGAAATTTTCAGTCATTGTCTAAGTTTCAGCTGTGAATTAATGGGACACCTTTCTGAACATGGTCCCAGGGGACTGCTTGGTGACACCCTCTCCAACCTTAATAAATTTTAGACTGTATTGCCAGTTTATAGGTAACAAATACTGTTACAATTCTTTTAAATACGGTATATCTAGTTGTTGAAGATGAAGTACAACTCATGTCTTTTTGTAATAGGGCTTAGCTGGACCAGAAGGTAACCCAGGTCCTAAGGGTGTCAGAGTAAGTAAGCATTTTAAGAATTTTGGCATGCTTGTCTATTTTTATCCATACTGTACATCAGAAGGGGGATGAGGAATTTTATTCAGCTCTGCCAGTTGTATGCCTGCTGATCACTATATTTTTAGAGAACCTAAAAATGAGAAAACATAGCATTTCTTTCAAAAGGCATGTTGTAAGGATTTCAGGGTAGTTTTTTTTTCTTTCGTGAGCAGCATAGAACAGTCTTCCATTGCTGCCCTTCCTCTTACTTGGAATACGTGCAGACAAGAGAGGAAAGCGATACTAAATGTGGGTGTGTGAGAGATGGGAGTGAAGAGAAGTGGATGTTTCCTGCCTGAAGCATTATTTTCATAATGGAAGCTGTCAAGAAGGGAGGCATAGCTGGCATTTGCAATCTGTAACAGCCACAGAAGTTGATAAAGGGAAAGGGTCTTGTCACATAAAAACCATAAAAGTGATCTTGAGATTTAGAATGGTTCCGTTGTAGTCATGTATGTCACAGGGATTGAATGCTCTTAAATGCTCTGCTGAGTCAAGGTTTGCTTTTGATTATTCTTGGAGGTAAAATAGGTTGGCTTTTTTCCTGAGAGTCTGATTGTTTTGTATTTTGGTTTTTGCATTTTGTTTTTGCTTTTTTTCTTTTTTTTTAATAGGCATATGTGCATGCCTACATGTGCTTGTGTGTACATAGGTATTTTTTCAGGCTGACTCTCACCATCAGGCAGTAGACATGGGTTTCCAGAAATTTGCATGTTGCTGGTTGCACATAGGATCTGAAGAAGCCTTTTGCTTGGTGTTTTCAGGCGCTCAGCTCATGCTGTGCAGATTGCTGAGCAGTGTGTTCTCAGATATCTGTTAAAATAATCTTCCTGTGTTGCTAGAATTGCTTTTGTCCTGTTTTAGTTGGTTTGTTTGCTTTAATGTAGTTACTGGAAGCCTTCACCTGCAGCAGCTTCTTAAACATGTCTATTTTTTTGGGGTGGGTTTTTTTAATGTCAGTTTTCATTACAGTGAAGGGAAAAATTAGTTTGTCAGGATCAAGTGCCAACAGATATCACATCCTCAGGGATTGTATCTTTTATATTTCTTCATGGTTTTTTGCTTTGATTCTCAATGCATTTGTCTCGTTCTCCCCTCAACCAAGATATAAAGTGATCGCACTTGGTTCCTGAAAAGTTACTACGTCTCTGTTTACACAAAGCTAAAAATGGCCAACATATGAGTAATTTTAGAGAACACCACCTGTCAGGTCTTAAGTTTAAGTCCTGTATATGAATTCTACAAGCGACTTCCAATGAAAAATGATGATGCAGTGCTGTTGAGGCAGGCTACTGTGCCATGGGGGTGTATAGGAACATCATACAGAGTATCTTCAGAGCTTTAAGTTTAGAACATTCCTGTAAACAATACTCTGCTTATGAGCTGTTTCAAGAAACTGTAGGGAAAAGTGCCTTTGTTTTCCTTACTCTCAAAAGGGCAACCCAAAAATCCCAAATCATTACAGTTGGAGGACTGGAGAGAGAGAGAGAGAGAGAGATGAAAGCAAGGGATTCTTTTTTATTACCTAATAATATTTCTGTTCCAATCTCATTTTGAATCTGGTAGTTTAGAGTTCATCTCTAGTATTATCTTTGTGAATTGTACTATAATTTCTGCTATGTCAACAGCATGTTTCTGTGTTCATACAACTGGTGATATGAGAGGATCTATTTATGCCTTTGAGGGGAAGATGGGAGAGAAATGCATTGTGACTGAACTTCAAGAAAAATACTTTGCCTGTGACAGGGTAAACTTTCTGAGACTCTGGCATATAACAGTGATCACAGTGTTGTTAAAGATGAGAGCATGTTTTCTGATGTATTTCATGGATAAGATTAACTTCGGCAGCTTTTTTATATTTCATTTATTCTAATAAATAAGGTCTCTAATGCAACTTTGTCTTATTGGAATACTATCTTAGTGCTTCTTTATTAATTGATTCTATACCCTTGTAAAAGGCAATTGTTTTTTGTGTTATTTGGAGAGTAAATCCTAGTCACAAATTTGATTGAGCTTCACTGGTGCTTTCAAATAAGCCTGAATGTAATCTCTGGGTATTGAACTTACAGCTAGCCAATACTGAAGGACAAGCAGTGTTGGTGGGAAGCAGCCTTGTAATCAAGAATTGTTCTTATGGTTTTTTAGGGCTTCATTGGACCTCCGGGTGTGGCAGGACAACCAGGACCTGAAGGAGAAAGGGTAGGTTTATTTGGAATATTAATGAAATATTGATGTTTGGGTGGTAATGCAAGGTGTGTCAGAATGGGGAAAAATGTACATGGTATAGCCATTCATTTGAATCTTTTTCTAAAAGCAAGACTGATGTGGAAGAAATTAGGGCCACAAGAAAAACTTCTATAGGTAAATTAGGGATAAAAGGAGGAGGAGGGAGAATGTGGGCCCCTTTGGAAGGAAATGGGAGACCTAGTCACCTGGGACATGGAGAAGGCTGAGGTACTCCATGAGTCCTTTTGCCTTAGTCTTCACCAGCGCATGCTCCAGCCACACCTCCCAAGTCACAGAAGACGAGGGAAGGAACTGGGAGAATGAAGAAATGCCTGCTGTGGGAGAAATCTAGGGGTGCATAAGTCCATGGCAGTAGAGCAACCTGGTCTAGTGGAAGGTGTCCCTGCCAGTGGAAGGGGGTTGGAAGTGGATGAGCTTTCAGCTTCCTTCCAACCCAAACCATTCTGTGATTCTGTGAAATAAATAGGTTACATCTAATTAGTCTAATCAATTAAATGCACTTGTGCTAAAGTTAAATGGAGATCAGCAGCTGTAAATTATTATTTGAATTTAATCTAGAGCTGAAAGGATTAAGGGTATTTTTTTCCTTACCAGCAAGGGTCTATAAAGAGTATTTTTTATTGAAGCAATTTCATTCAGTCAGTAATTAATAATTGTTTGTCAGTTGACAGATGATGTTTGTAATAAACCCAGTCCTGGAAATCTTAATCTCTGTCACTGTGTTGTGCTTGAGCTTTTCTTGCTTTTCTTAGGCACAAAGGATGTCTGGCCATGTAATTTGATGGAATCAGGATATGGCCCTTCTTTATAGTTGTTCTGATGTGGCCACAATGAAGACAAGCGAAGTTTGTGTTTCTGCCTCTGTTATAGGACATTGTCTCTGTGATTCTTTGCTATTTATTTTTTATATGGTGTTTCTTCGCACACTGTCTTTTCCAACCAAGTGGAGGTTAATTACTGGAATTTAAGCTATTGAAGAAAATAAAATCCACTTATGGCAGGTTATTTCTTTCTCAGGGCATCCCAGGCTTCCGTGGAAAAAGAGGTCCTAAAGGGAGACAGGTACAGCTTCTAATGCTTGCTAAAATTTCTGCTGCCAATGCACCTGTAATTCACTCTGTAACTTAAACAGCTGAAAAGTTTTAGTTTTATTTTTTCCATAGGTGACTTCTCATTGGTTCCAGTTTGTACTTTTCAGTACTGAAAATTCTGTGCAGATTACAACTACTAGCTATTCTGTAGTGAGGAAGACTTAACGTGATGAGCCTTGTGGCTACTTACTGATACCAGTTACCTGAGGGTTAAAAAATGACAAAAACCCATAAATATATTCTGCATAATTAGTGTTAGTGCAAGATGCAGATACGATGCAAGTTTTATAAGTCTGGTTTTGGTGTTGGTTTGAACGCAGTTCAGCTGCTTCTGATGTCTGATATTTCTGGACAATGGTAAATTAAAGCTGTCCTCTACTTAACATTTATTTTTACAGCTGAGAATAAACGCAAATCTGCCTAGTATACGTTGTCAAGGTTGACATATTTCCTGTGGTGTATCTTCAATGCAAAGTGCTTATTTTCTGCTGCAGCCTTATTATTTTAAATCTTTGAAGCTATCCATGAGTTTCCAATTTTAACTTGCTTGTGGTTTGAGATTGGAAATGGCAGTAGCAATCTGCTGTTGTGCACTCACTTGCGCTGAGAAGTTCAGATGATTTTTATCTAGAATGTTGAACAAGCTTGTTTAGCAGTAGTAGTGTGGCTACCATCATTTGACCCGTATGTATGCTATGAAAGTTGCAGAGAATTCTAAAACCAGTTAAAGAAAGGCACTAACCTTTGAGAGAGCTCCTTCTGATACAGCAAAAGGCGAGCAAAGTGTCATTAAGTTGCTAGACTGCCCTTTCTGAAGCTGCTATGAAATCAGAGAATCTGTTTTTGTTATTCAGCTAGCAGAGCAGAGTGCTCCTGTGCTTGTTGACCCTATTGTAGTTTACTTATAGTTTGAATCGAATGCTACTTGTGCATCTGAGTGGTGAGCAAGGAGGGGCCTTCAGTACCTAGCAGTAGTTGGCAGTGTGTTGTGCTTGTGAGTCTCATGCAGCATTTAAGAAAGAGAACCTGGATGGAAAACAAAGGCTTCTGCTCAATGTGGAAAAGGAAGTGACAGCAGGGTACTCTGAAAACATGTTTTGCATTATAATTTCATTCACAGCAAAAGGTTTCACTAAGGCCTCTGATTCCCAGTGTAGTAGTTTATGTCAGTCCAGAACACCTGTTGCTGTGCATGCTATGGTGAGCAGTTATTTTTCATTTACAATCAGAGCACAACTTCTTTCAGTGCCAGGCTGTGCTCTGATAAGGACTTTCATTTATATAGATCAATTTGGAGAGGTTTCACATAGGTGACAGAGTACCAAAAGCACCTCTGCGCAATGTCCATGATTACCTTCAGTCAGTCCTGGTTCCTGTGCAATGGCATTTCCTCAATCACAGATTTCTTCTGTGATTTATAAAGTACTCATTTGACTAAAGGCTACTAATGTAGGAGCAAAAGCAGGGAAGCTATTGCATGGAAACCTGACTTGAAGTACTTTCTTTGGATTGAAACCTTAGAGAACGTGTGTTATTTTAACCCCTAACAGTAATAGCTGTGATGGCAACATCTTTTGACACTATGTCTGAGAGTTAACAACACTGGTGCTTTGAGGCCCGGCACTGTCACTAAAGGAAATTTAGAATGAGAATTGCATATTGCCTGCAGTCAGGCTCCTCACTGTGTGTTCTAGGATACAACTTACTTCTTTGGACAAAACTTCTGTCAATAATAATACTTAGGGGGGAAAATAGCCTGACTGGCAGAGGTCCTTTTGAAATAAACCAGATCTCAAATATGAGCTCATTTTTGGAAAGTAGTGCTGAAGTGTAAGTGGATCGTACTAGGAACTGTCCACTTGCAATTCAAAATGCAGTCTTATTGAGTAGTTACTCATGTTTGTAATACCTCTGGCATATATGAAATGGAACAAAATATTAAATTGCCAAAATCTTTATTGTAAGATTACAGAGTGCGGGTTTGTTTGAATTTTAGATTAGATTTGCAATCAATACGCTTTAAAGAAAATATTTCATAGAAACGCGTATGTATTCAATTTCTTTCCGCTGTATGCTTGTAATACAAAACTTGTCTAGTTCTGCTGTTTTTTTTAATGCCTTGTCTGTCTGTCCTGTATGATGCGTCATGCTTTTACGTACATAGCTTGACCACGTTTGGAAGAATGGTTTTACATACACTGTTTTCTTCTGTGTGGGGTTAGTTACAACCAGTGGTCAATGTGGCAGAACAGCCCTTGTAAATTATACCAGAAATTTATTAATCAAGTCGGTTTTTAACTGTAAAAACAGGTTCTGTTTTGTATTACAATTATGAATAGTCATTCTTTGTATGCTTTATAGTAATCTTAAATGATAATACTGGTGTAATAAAATACCTGTTGAACAAAAATAGTATTACTTCAAATTTTGGACTTTTCCAACTGTTCTCCTCTGTTGCATTTTCCTTTAATTTTTCTGCTAAGAAGTTTTGTCAGCATTAGTTAGAACGTGCTGTTGACAATGGGATTATGATGGCTGTGGGTAATCTGTCCCTTTCCTACCTCATGCTATGGTGGGCTCCTGCAGCATATACACTGAACTGTTATGTGAACTGTTTATATAATTTGGTGCCTGGTAAAGCTGTCCCATTACATTCTCCATTTCACTTTTGATGCCTCATTTGTGTGTTGTTTTTGTGGGTTCCATTTGGTTTGTTTTTTAAGATCATCTTGTGTGTTATAGCTGTTCTGTCTCTTTCAATATCTACCAATGGTAGGCAGTACAACCAAATATTGTGCTATTAAAAGAAAGGGTAGCAAGTCAATTTTTGCCTACATCTTTATCAGCTGATAGCTTTGAGCAACATAAGCACTGTCAAGTATACATTCTGCATGTGTGAAATTTTACAATACATTTTCAGAGCTGTGCAAAAATTTGGTCCAATGGTGCACAGATTGAGAACCAGTTAAATCTACTTCATTGACATTAACCTATGAACCTCTATTTTCTAAATAAGGCAGTAACAATATAAAGACCTGTACTGTCGTATCTTACAATTGTGGCTATAGATTCTTCTTTGTGACTACCATGATCAAATCCTGAATAAAAATTGAATCGTGGTGAGAGACCTTCCCATCTTTTCTTTCCTGTATTTGCAGGAGAATACAGGAAAAAAAAACTCGAATCAAAAGCAACCCAACAGATGGTACAGGGAGTGTTAAGCATGTCTCAGATTAATCTGCAGTATCATGCATGGTGATGGGAACCAAAAGCCTATAAAGTTGTTCCAACATATTGCATGAGTTTGGTATTAGCTTCATGTGGTTATTCTAGGGAAGTAGTGAGATCTGCCTGGCGATAGTAAACTGATAAAAATTAATCTTAATAAAATTAATTTTAAATTATAATAATTTTTTTTTTCCAAAAGCCAAACAAAAAACCTGCAAAACCTAAACCACTTTTCCCAAGCAACTTGTGCCTTGGCAATGGACAACATCAGAAAGAAGAAAAACAAACCTAAGACAAAGCAAGAAAAGTTGGAGCCAGGAAAGTCTCTAGGTGCAGAGTAAGGCAAATATTCACATTGCTAGGGACAGTGCAGTGCGAGAAAGACGAAAAAGTTGATTTCTAATGAACATATGTTACACTGAGACTGTAACCATTAATATTTGGGGAAGAGTAAGGAGAGAACAAAAGGCAGATGTTTTAGTGAATGCTATAAGTAACAGAAAAAAATGGAAGTAAAAATGCTGATTAGGAAAAGAGACTCCAAGCAAGCAATCCAAATAATACTTGTTCAATATTGGTCTTAAAGCAGTTCAGTCATCTGATTTTGTCTTATGCTTATGTAATAACATAATAATAATAATGTAATAGTTATCTTTTTTTGATTATGATTTTAGGAGACAAACAGCACTGTTCATCTGAACTGTGCAGCTGAAACTTTCTGCTTCTCACTTTCCTCCATCTCACTCACTGAATCCACTTGCTGATGTCCTAATTTCTAATACTTATAGGAATTCATGTTCAAACCACCCTTCATGTCTTGGATAATGAAGAACAAGCTTTCTCTCTTCTGCTTTAGGGTTTTCCAGGTGACTTTGGAAATAGAGGCCCCCCCGGCCTGGATGGGAATCCTGTAAGTATCAGGTTATATGTTGTTTAGCATGGTAAAATTTGTAACACTCAAATGGAAAGGCGACTTTTGCCTCTAAAATAATGTCTTGAAGTCCACAGAAAAATTTTAGGCTGCTACTTTTCCATGGAAATTGCTAGGATAGAACTGAAGTAAGTAGCGGTATAAAAAAGAGAGAAAAGAACCAGAAAGTTGCCGAGAGAATGCAGTTTCCACTGCTACATATGCTAACTGCCTTGAGAATTGAATGTCTTGCTGTGCTCATTGCATTACTAATGAATGTTTTGTCTTCAAAAATTCTTGCGTGGGCTATACCTTTGCCTTGTTTATTCAAACCATTATTCTAAGATCACCTTAACAAAATTGGATTCTGTGTCCTACCTAGCTTTCATATGCTTGTTGTTCGTGCATTTGATAGTTGATTTCATTCTTTAAGCTGTTACTGAATACAATTACACTAGTATGTCATTTAGTGCATTATAATCTGTATGATAACAGCGTTGTCCTTGGCAGCATGTGCAGGCTAAAGTGCTCTCGTGGTATGGTATTCAAACCGTGGCAAAGTCATGTCACTTCACTGGCTGCCCTCAAAGAAGCTTTGCTGCCTTGCTCTATTTGTAGGGAAACTTTGGCTGCGGACTCCATGCTCAGGTTTCCTTTGATATGAGAAATCAGTGAAAGGGCTTCAGGACAGATCAGGGAGCAGCAGTAAGTGCTGGGCAAAAGAATGGCTGATTTGCATCTGCTTTTTTTGTTGAATGGTCCTTTGGAAACTATCAGTTTTTGTTTAAAGGTTGTTCTGATACGGACCAGAGCCAGAAACTTGGCAGAGATGGTCTTGTTTCTGAAGGCCTGCCCTTTCCTGACACCCATTTTATTTTAGAAGCACTTACATCAGTTTTGCTAGTTGGTTATTAACATTTGGTGTCAGCACTTTGGAACATAGGAAAAAAATTAGCATGCATTTTTGGTCCCTGAGGCAAAGTTCCCCTTGTGGGACTCTCAGGTGATGTCAGTATGGTGTTTTTCATCTTGAAAGCCCTCTAAGGGGTTGTGAGTGTCACCAGCTGCTTTGCAAATAACATAAAAAGGTTAGTTCTTCCTTCCCCTCCTGATACTCCCAAGTCTCCCTCCATTCCTGATAAAGCAGACATTGTCTTTCCACAATATCCGCAGAAAACCAGTACTTTAATAGAAACAAGCTCAAAAAGCCTGGATCTGAAATTACAGACTTGTGCTTCACATAGAAGCCTGTTTTAATGCAAGCACTTGCAAACAAGTTCCTTCTAATCTGCCAAGACAGCTGCTGATCTTACTGCCTTCTCTGACAAGCAGCAACCCTTCTCCCACCTCCCCCAAAACTCACCCTGCAGGGCTTGTTCAGGCAAGGGGCCAGAGCTGCAGCTGCTGGGGGCTGCAGTGCTAATAGGATATTTACAGAGCCTGTTCCTGAGCTGGCAGTGGAGAGTAGGGGCTGTCTGGGAGGCCTGTGGTGGCAGGAACTCGAAGAGAAGACAGTTCTTCCCATGTGCTGACTTGACACTAATGACATTTGTCTTCATGCCTAATTTCTTCTGCTTAACTGAGCAATGCCATCCTTCGTTCCCAGAACACCTTCTCGGTTCTCTGAGGATGTCAGTTTGCCTTCAGGATGTTGATAGAGCGTTCATCTTTCCCCCGTGGTTAATATGGAGCAGGTTGGGGAAGGTACATAGGCTCCAGAGGAGGGAGGAGAGCACAAAGGTGTCCTCTGTGCCATGCTTAGCAGCCATGCCCTCCCTGTTGAGCAGCTTCAGAATGGGCTCAGATTTATTTGCCTCAAAATTCCCTTTACTGTGGGTGCTGATTTGCTGCAGTGAACCCTCTGTATGATATCTGTTGAATAGCAGGTCCCAGGTTCTGGGACAGCCTGGGCAAAGCATGCTGACCTGGAGGTCTACAATAGCCTCTTCACACTGGGCGAATAGACTTGGCAACTGTTTTCCAGAGTGGTTTACCCTCTGCTGAGTTAAACTTGAGTGCAGCAGAGGCAGTAGTAGAGTACTGTTGAATTTGTTACTTCTACATAAAGTACAAATACTGTAGTTTGTATCAAGAAATACTTTTCCATAAAGAGAATGTAGCCTTTAGTTTGCAAAGGTCTTTTTGTAACCTAAGCTGGTTTCCTATTTATCTTTCAAAGTAATCTTAATAAATTCTTGTGGGGTTTTGCTTGGTTATTTTTTTTAATTCCGCCCCCCCAAAAAAGCCCTTTTTTGTTCTTTCCACTTTAAATGTCATTGTAAAAGTAAATCTCATATTCCATGGTAATGCAGGAATGATTTTATGATGCAAATATCTTGAGATTTGATTCCACAATCAGGGATTTTAATAAGCATGTTCCCCTCTACAGTGATATGCTGTAATTTTTCAGGACCTCTGTGTAAAAATTCCAGCTGACTTTCCTTGCAGTTCACTTTTGTTTATCTTACCACTGAGAATATTTTTAAGTGCTAAAATTCGGATAATCTAAAATTCCTTTTATTTGAAGGGAATTGGTGGTGGTGTTGGTCCTCCTGGATTTCCAGGGCTAAGAGTGAGTATACTTTATTGCTTCCTTTGATGTGGCTTCATTAGAATATTTATCTTGTATGTTTGTGAAATATTCTAATGAATATAAAAATCTGGAGATTTTAACAGATTTTTAGTTAGTCATGATTTTAATTTAAATCATTCTACAGAACTGCTGTCATATTGTTGGTCTGGAGTATTTCTAAACTTGGTTTGGATTTGTGTACTTATTTCTGATCTGGTGTGTCAGGGTTTTTTATTTGCAGTAACCAAATTTGCCAGTTTATAACCCTAAAGCCAGGATTACTTTCTGAAAAAGTGCAGTACTCTCAGACGTCTTAGCACAGCCCTTATTCATTCCTGTGTATGGCTACCAACTTCTAAGCAGAATCAATTCCTGAACAGGGTTACGTTATCTTGTATGCAGTATCATAATCCAGTTTTTTAGAGGTGTTTTCAGGATGTGATGCTCCCTATTTAGTTGCAAGCTGTAGTTGTATTAATACACCAGAGAAGATCTGTGACAGGAATGAGTCCTACACAAGGTGGGAAAAGACTGATACTATCATAGCATCTATTCTTACTCCCTTATTTTGTGTAAATCATGTGTTTACTGATAGAGGACCTGGATTTGATTCTTGATGTTGGCTTAATCAAGTCTGGCTACTCAGCTGTGTTCATAGCTCATAACATAGCATGTTTACACTTGAACAAAGACAGGACTGTCTCCAGTGGTGAGCTTTTTCGATATCTGGAGATCTGAAACATTTTGGTAAGTTTATTAGCTTACACTGATGGCCATCTAGCTTTTCCTTTGAAGTATACCAATTGAGTTCCATTATTATTATCTTTTTAATGATACATTCATAACAAAAAATATTCCTGTAAGTTGTCCCTTGCTGCTTGTTTGCGATTGTTATGGCATTGCTATAATGAAGGCACACAAGCTTGGTCAAGGAACCTCTATGGCTTCCAGACATCAGCATGCAAACATGACTCATTGTGTTCTTGTCAGCTGACATGTGTCAGCCAGTTGAGCCACTCCTGAGAGTAGATGTTGCACTTTTGAGAATTTGCCTGGGATTATAGTTTGCTTTTCTTTCATATGTGACCATTTTTGGAATTTCATCTCCATGACTTCAATAATTGTACAAATGTCTCTGAGGTTTTTTATAAAAGTCTCCTATCACTTCTAAAAAGATTGTTACCAATTATTTTAACTAAAACTTAGCAGTTTAGCCCTTGCAGGGTCAGAGCTCCAATAGCTATGTTGCTGAGTTGCAATCAGTAACACAGAGAGATTGAATGTCAATAATTCTTTGTGAAATATAGAAATAATTTTCAGTCACCAAAGCCTTTGCCATTCTATATATCCAAATATAACCATAATGAGAGCTACTTTTTCAAAGAAAAAGTTGATGGCACATTTAGATTTTGACAGGACGAAATCGGTAATTGCTTTGCCTGTGAAGTCCATCTCCTGTTTATATGTGAGACTCTTGCACAGTTCCAGCTGTGTAAAGACGATTATGTGCCAATGTGCTCTACATAATTTGTTTCCAAAGTAAAGACAAAAAAGTAAAACATAGCAACTGACATTGTGTACAATTACTAAGCTGATTCTTCCTGTCTATAGTTTTTAGTTTCACAGTGTGACAGTTTGAAGCAGACTTTGACAGGGAATGTGCTGGTATTCACACCTTTTGTTGGAATTTGACCCCCAGATGTGTTGGAAACTTCACATCATCTGCCACAGCTCCATTTCACTGCAAGGACATAGGGGCCTTTTATGGAGAGCAGAGCTCCCTAAATTCGTGTGTTTGTAGCTGAGATGCATGTATATGTGCTGAAAACCAATGATGTTTTTGGAGGCAGAAATAATTTTGCAAATGAGCTTCTGGTCTTAATATAGTTTGTGCTTGGGGTGACAAATGTGTGAACAAAAATAGGTATGGACAAATTCTTATGATGTAGAAATGTGGCTCCATAAAGATAGTATCATTGGACATCCTTCTGACAGCTTAATATATCTTTACGGATATATTAGGGTAGTTTTTATTTAGCCAAGACACATTATCATTGCTAATATGGGGCAGTTAACTCTCTGTGGTAGATAAGACCTTTCTGGTACAGTAAGGTTTTGCAGTTGAGGAAAATGGCCCAGTAATATTTCTTCCATGTTCCTGAATACCCTTTGAAAGCTTCCAAAGCATCACCAAATCTAGTTGGGATTTGAAGTAAGATCAGAGCATGGCTAAAGAGGACTTCAATATCTAGTTCATGTATCTTTGTAGATACTAATACAGTGTATAGGCATCATCAGTAAAATTTACTATCATACATTCCTCTGTGACTCTGCATTACATCATATTAGTTACTCGGGTTCCCATTTTCCCAGTCAGTAAGATAATTGGAAGAACTGTGCTAATGTTCCAGAGTTTCTTTACAGGGGACCATTGTGCTCTTTAAACTATAGCAGAATTTCACTAAGACTTTTGGTGTATTTCAGGTGACCCAGAATCCCCAAGTACAGCTTGTGTGGTGCAGCCCTGTTCCTTGACCACCCCCGCCCTCCAAGTGGGTTTGTGCACCCTGGCCTCTGTTTTCACATGGCCCTTATTAGTCAGATGCTAGCAGTCATCCAAAACTGAGTAAAGAACTGGAGGCCTCAGTGTTTGTTCTAAAATACCTAGTCAATTATAACACATTATACTATTACAAAATGCAATATTGAACATGTGATTAAATATATTATTCTGGCAGAAATCAGAAGTATTAATTCAAGTAGCTTGTCCAGCCCAGCTGTCTGCAGTGTCAGGAGCTAATTATATTTTTGCGTTTGTTCATGAGAACAACAGCAAAGTGAGCAGCATCAGCAAGATGAGGCCAAGAATTCCTTCCTTCTATGATTTTTGCAATATACAAAGCTGCTGCCAAGTTCAGGGTTTTGGCTGGGTGAGCAGTAAATCTCTCAAGACTTGCAAGGCCATGAGTTTTAATAAGATGAAGACTTTCAGAAAATGTATGACTACAGTTACCAGAGCTAGCTTTTATTTTTACTTTTTTTTTTTTTACTTTTTTTTTTCTATTTTTCCTTTTCTTCTTTTTTTATTTTTTCCTTTTTTTTTTTTTTTTTTAAGTAAAAAAAACCCCAAACCCACCTATTTCTAGGAAGCGTTGGTTTTCCTTTTCTGGTATCTTATGTTTTTGACAGGTAAAAGCAATTTGATTTTAGTTTCACCTGTCACATAGAAATGGTGGAAAAGGTACATTTTATGTAGCTGAAATAATTTTGTATTTTCTGTCTGTCAGCAAATTTTAACTAGCCTGATAAGCATGTGCTAACATATAGCAAGGCTGTTGTAGGCAGGATGATTTAAAAATCTGTCAGATTTACTAATTCAACTCTTTTCTTATCAGTGAGATGATTTTTCAGTTTTATTTTTGTGTAGTTCCAGTTCTTTGCTGTTAATTAGGTAGCTGATATCCCTAGAGGCTGTGACAGGAGTTTCATCAACCTGGATTTTGTAAAGCAGTTTTGGAACTTCCTCCCACTGCTTTTGTAAGCTTTATTTCCCAGCTCAGCATCCCTCTGTGATTTTTGAGTCAATGCTAATTTTACCATAAGTATGCATTTCAACGTGCAGTATCATTAATATAGAAATGCTAAGAACTAGAATATATAGCACAATTAACGGACAGCAATGTAAACAATTTATCTTGGCATCGGCTAGTATGACAGCTTCCCATGACTGCTTAAATGATGTATTCTAAAGCAATGTAGAGTTGCAAGCTTCTTGGGAGCTTTACCAAGCACCATTGAGACACTAAGTCATCAGTCTTCCTTTTTCTTCAGTGAGCCTTGTGATGGCTTTGAAAAAATATTTTTGCAAACCATGCTGAAAGAGTCTATAGAGAATAATGAATGTGTGCTGAACTGGAAATCTGTAGGTCTCAGTCTTATCTTTTCCATGTCGCTTTCAGCAAGTAGCAAAAAGTTACTGTATTCATATTTGCTGCTGAATGCTTACATAGCCATAGAGATATAACACTGCCTCCCCCCCCTCCCTCCCCAGGTAAATAGGCAGAAAGTAGATAGAATTTCTCTGTAATATAGTTTTAACTATTGCTAACTAATTTCTTATGTTTAGCTCATCATCTTTGGGCAACATGATCTAGTGTGAGGCATCCCTGCCCATGGCAGTGGTTTGGAACTAGATGATCTTAGAATCCTTTCCAACCCTAACCATTCTGTGATCTTCCATTAATATTATTGCTGTTGCTGTGTTGTTCTCATAAGATTCTTTATTTTCTCAGTTTCTGGTTCACGTTTCTTTTTCAATTCTGCCCATATAAATTCCAGAAAGGAGCGATGAGAGAAAGGCTTTGAAGACACATGACAACAGAAAAATTTAGCGTGCCTATTAGAACTTAGGTTGCACGCTTGATTTTTTTTTTTAACTTGTAGAAGTCACTGAGAGATGAGAGATCCCAGTAAAAGTCGCTCTTTATGGCACTACTCATGGTAGAATAATTCTTTTAAGCCAAATGATTTGAGGCTTCCAGAGTAGTGATGTCATATAACCCTGAGGACAGAGGGAATAACTACTGAATGTGCAGCTGCAGTACAAAAGAAAGCTTCCTTATTCTGAATTGCCTAATGCACTGCTATTTTCTCTTGAATACACAATCTACAGGAAAAGAGGGAAGTTTGGTTTCTTGTGTTTCTGCTGATGTGGTTGGGAACTGTAAAGGTGGGGGGCTTATAATATAGATACTTTTTTCCTGAAGAAATTAGCTTGAACATGATTTTGGTTTCTGTCTGAGGTGCAGAAAATGTCACATTCCGTTACCAGTCTTTAAGTTATTCCATTTCATCAAATGTTTAATGCAGTCACCTTTCTTGCTGTCTCATAGGGAGGCATTGGGCCAGCAGGACCGAGTGGACCATCAGGAATTCCAGGGCCCATGGTATGGTGTTAAACAATTGCACAGCCTGGTGGCTATTCTGCTTTCCAAATTATAGACAAGCATTGGATTTTTGTTTTCTTCCTTTTAATAGGGTCTCCCAGGGAGTGTGGGACAGCCTGGAATGAAAGGTGATAAGGTGATTTAAATATTTCCATTTTCCTAGAGATGTATAGTTCTTTCAGACGACTCTCATTAAATCTTGAGCAAAATAATGTATTTGACAAAGCCTTCCCTTTTCCTTTAGATTTCTCACCTAATTTTTGGTTTTTGAAATTACTTCAGTTTCATGATCTGGTACTTTAGACAAACTTACTTCTGGACAGAGCACTTACTACTAGGCATAACAATATCCAGTGCTATGTCTATAGGGTTTTCTGGAGGGGGTGCTTCATTGGAACATCTTGCATTGTTATCCAAAGATATGAGTTACTTTTAAATACTAAATATTGAATTAGTCTTTCTCATTCTCTAGTTCTGATAACTACCGCATTTTAAGCCACAGTATGTATAAATAATATGTTGTTTAGGGTGAACATGGCCTTGCAGGAGAGCCAGGAGACCAGGGGTACCCAGGAGACAAGGTAACTTATAATTGCATTGTTTTATAAAATTGTCCAATTTCAGCAACTTTGTCAGGCTTCTGAGTCTCTTAAAGTGCAACAGATGAGCTGCATAAAAGCAGAATGCGGCAGTAAAAGTTACTGGGTACCACTGAATTAATATCTCTTAAGAAATGTTGTGCTAATTAATACTTAGCTATGGAAAGCAGTGAACAAAGATGAGTAAAGGACATGGGCAGAATTCTGGCTGCTTATCTCTGTGCTCAGAGATGCATCAAACAAGAAAAGAATTATGATATGATCTGAAACCTGCTAAGAATCTGTTGTAAAAGATATTTTTCCCTTCTGTGGCTCACCTGGACCAGCTGTGGTACACAGCAGCATGTGATCTGGCATGTTCCTTCATATCATGAAACTCGTAAATATCTTTTTTCGTCTTTGGCTAGTACATCAGAAGTCACTGAAATAGCACATCCTGTGAGAACTCTTTTGATGGGAGTTGAATGTTAGAAAACGTTTCTTATCCCACAGAATTATTTCAAAGTCTGTTTCAGGTGGCAAGGTGTAGCTGTCTTTTGTTTCCAAAATAACGTAGCAATACATTTTCATGTGTATTTAATAGTTTTCTGTTTTCAGGGTGCTCTTGGTTTACCAGGACCCCGAGGGATCAGGGGAAAGGCAGGACCCCCAGTAAGTCTGCATATCAATTTTTGTTCTCGATATATCGCTCTATTTTGTTGTTATATTTGATATTTCTTTGTATCTTATGCCTACACTGCATGTAATCCCTGTAGAAGCTGCCACTGCTATCTGCCTCTTTTTGGTGTGTAAGTAGAAGCAGCCAAGGAATTAAGGAATTAATCACTCCAGTCTCAGTTTTCTTATGTGCAGTCAAGCCACTATCTGAGAAACCTACTAAGACTTCATGAATGTCATAGACACTTAAACTCAATTAAAAAAATCTTTTTGTCAGAGAATTTATAATACCAACACTAATCCTGCAAAAAAAAAAAATCACACAATTTGCTTAAGCTAAGGTGGAAAAACTCAGCCTTTTTGCCTTTAAATAAGCATTTTCATTTAAAGATAAGCATGTGGGTTAGCCTCTTCTTGAACAGTTGTGGATTTTAAGCACAAACTGAATGTGCCCAACTTCTTGACCTATGTTAAATTAAGATATGAGACCTCAGTCCTGCAAGTAATATAATGTTTAACTTTGCAGAATGCATTTACAACAAAATCATTTGCATTTAAAATTTTAAACATACTTGCCAGGTCAGGCTTTAATTTTGCTCAAGGAACATTCAGTTATGGCAGCAGCAAACTGGAAAAGCACATAATTTAGAGAATTATTTTGGTCAGTTTTTTGGTGTGTGAGTATTTATATATAATGGAGTCACTGTAACCTAGATAGGTTCTAATTTTACTATTCTTAATCATAAAACTGCCATTTCTTTGGCCATGATTGGATACTTAAACCATGTAGGTGGGTATGTAAACCAATACCTATAACAGTTACTTTCTGGACTTTTAAATAATGTGCAATTTTATTCTAAAAACAGCTGTATATTTAAAGGCAGTTTTATATGACTGTTTGGACCATCCCAAAGCTCCCAATTTATTTGTCTAAAGCTAAGTTGTCACTTCCTATTAAGTGGAAGAGTCATCTCAATGCTTGCTGACTTTCTTTCTGATAGATGTTTTAAAATTTTCATAACAATCTGTTGTTAAAATAAATGATTATTGTCAAAATCCTGTTTGGATTTTTTCAAGGGGAAAATTGGAGATCCTGGATCCCAGGGACCATTGGGTGCTCCAGGACCTGAGGTAAGAAACTGCTTGATAGAGGTAAATTAAATGTCATTTACTTCTAAATTACAAAAGTCAGAGGCAAATGGGTTTTCTTCACAAAAGATTGTTATCTTAGTTGAATTAGAAAATACTTTTTATTCAGTCATAACCAATGAATTCTCTTCCATAAAGTACAAAAGATTCTAGCTCATAATTTTTAATGTAAAGTATTAATATACAGGTTCATTGATTACAAAGTAGTTCCTCATTTGCCTATATGATTAGGAGCTGCTGTCTTTTAAATACAGGTGTTGAGGATTGTGAGTTACCCTTTGAATGAGGCTTGTGTGATTTCTCAGGCACTTTTCCATTCATTAATTCTACGGCATGTTTACAAATGGGATTTTCCAAGCCTGGTCATACCTTTATCTCTTAGAAAATAACTGTATTTGCAAGGAATGCAAAGAATAAACACTAATTACATAGGAAGCATTGCTAAACACTTGAGTCTAGCAGTGCAGTTTCCCAAGAACTGTATAGTACTATGGAAGTCTGCACAGAAACTCAGTCTCTAGTTGTTCAGTTTCGGTGCTTTATGACATTTATACTGTTGGAAAAAATGCTGTGGACTATACAGGAAAGACATGTACACGCAGACATGCATTTATTTGCTGGAGAGACGAAAGAAAAAAATGCAGATTTTTCTTTTTAATCAGCCTCTTCCAAAGGATTGGGGGTGGGGGGGAGTCGTTGATTTTGGTTTGTTGTTGTTTGGTTTTCTTGGGTTTTTTTGTTGTGTGTGCGTGGTTTGGTTCTTGGCTTGGTTTGGTTGGTTTTGTTTGGGGATTGTGGTTTTTTGGTGGGTTTTTTGTTTTGGCTTTATTATTATTATTATTTTAAATATATCTGGAAGAGATGTATTAGCAATGATGATTGTTCTGGCCTTATAAGATACAGTAACTCTGAGAGCATATCTTCTCAAACCAAGGCTCTATATCTCTACTTTTAAGTAGGAGTCCCTTTTTAAGTCTTTGATCCTTAAAGAACAAATTATTGGGTTTTATTCCTTTGTTGTTACAGCTCATCTAAATCCTAAAGAACACACTTTCCTATTGGAGATAAACCCTCATTGAGAAAAAACTCCCTGGGAAAGGTGTTGTAACAACACAAGATGGTATTTTCAGAATAAGCCAATATGTTTTAGTAGTGAGGAGAGAGTATTTTTGTGCCCTTGAGTTAGAATGAAAAAAGCACAAAGCCTGTGCATGCTGCCCACACCTGCCTCCTTCTGTGACTCAGGATTTTAGATTTTGTGAACTTGTCTGACTGTTTGAACCCACAGTGCCTGTGCTCACTGAGTACAATGAAGTGTGTAATGCTTATTGTTAACATGAATGAAATTAGACAAGGTTTTAACAGGCTTCCACATGTACTCAGAACATTTTATAGTTAAATTTTGCTTTAAGAATCACATTTAATTATCCCCCAAGAATGAAGGTGATAGTTTCCTTCAGATGTGCTCTGAGTATTATAAATAGGTTTCATCTGGAGCAGAGGGAGCATTAGTCATTATCTTCAATAGAACTTTTTTCATCTGTGCATTATTTTGATCTGAGGTCTTTAGCTTATTCTTTCAGGAAGGTACTCATATGGGATTCAGCTGGTATGTTTCATGCTCATGGCAATAGGATTACAAAGGAAAATGAAGCATTCAAGTAACAGTTAAACAATCAAAAAGGCACATATTTTGCAAGTGAATCACTGACCACTTTGAGTTGTTCATTGTTATTTTTAATGCATGTTTTCTCTTTATCACATGATGTTCTGAGGCTGTGCAAACAACGCCGTTAGTGCAGTGATAACGTAGCTTTCTGTTTCAATATTGCATAAATAACTTGCATGCAAATGACTTGAAGGAAATATAGAAATAACGACAATTTTATCTGAAGTAGTTGCGTGTTCTGACATACATCTGAGGAACTGTTCTTGTAGAATTGCGCATGCTTTCTGCTTGGCTTTGCAGAGATTTTTTGCTGGTCCTTTCATAAACTGTATCTTTCTGATTTTATTTTTTTTTTTTAATCTTCACAAATCTGTATTAATTTTGCAGAAATAGTCAATTTACCATAACTTTTTAGTAATGTTGAACAGTGCTTTTTCATAGGACCCTTTTGGGTTTTATATTTTCTTCAGTGATTATGATAGTGCAGTCTGTGCCTGTTAGGTCCTAGCCTGTTTGCACAGACCTTCATAGGTACTTTTCATGGAATTTATAGTTTTGGAGATTTTCCTTTTTCAGGCAGAGCTGTGGTGAGACTTCACTACAGAAGAAGGGACATACAGATAAACAAAACTTGATTTGTGTTGCTTTACCATGGCATTATTTAACCCCTAATGTTCTGAATCTGCTCAGAATAAGGCCATCTTATATTTAAATGGTTTTGTTTGATTTTTAACACTTGCACTGCTTTTGGCTCTTGGGTTTTGGTGTTGATGTTAGAAGAAACAGTAGTCTTGCAAATAAATTGAAATCTCTGCCTTACTTTTTTAGTCTGGCCTAAGTCTCGATGTGGTCTGCTCTGTATGGGCAGGCAGTTGTTAGCAGCATAAAAGCAATGTAAAGTGAAATAATCCTCCTGCAAGAGAACTTGGTTAATCTTGCACAAGGATTATATCACTGTTAGTTACTAGTCTCTTTTCTAAGGTTTAAAGTTAGGAGTACTTGACATCAAGCTCCCTCTGGAAATCCTGATGGATTCTTGGAGTGGGTCTGCACTAAGTTTTTACCAAAGCCCTTAAATTTTTTCCATTGTAGATTTTTAGAATGCTTTGAGACTTGGTCCTTAAAATGCTGATTGGTGGCTGATAGTGCTGTGCTTGTCCATCAGGTGAATCACCAGCCACTTGCTCACACTATAAAGTAGATACTACTTTTATAAATACAATCATTCTAATGTCTGTTTCATGTAATGTGTAAACGCAATAGAAAGGTTTATAGCATGATGCATCACGTTTGGAAAACTGGTGACTTTAAGTCTCTCACAAGGAAAATCAATCACTAGTGTTTCAGCAAGCGTGGCTGAACAGATCTGCCACATTTGTCTAATGTGCTGTTAGGTAAAACCACAAAGCAACATCAGCATCACTTCACTGACATCTTAGCAGCAGTAAATTGCAATGCTTTCCTGTATTGTACGCTGTAATCCATGATTGCCCTTTTTAATGTTCTCTGACAAATTGCAATTGTACAGCTGTAATTTGCACTGTTAGATTCCTTCCTCCACCCTCTCCAAAATCAGAACTGAAGTTTTGTACCAAAAGAAATTGAAGTTTTGTCTCTGCCCTTTAAAAATGCTGGCATAAAACTTTGGCTAAATTGGCACACACAGAATAAAGCTCATTTCAAACCATTTTTTTTTCCTTACTGTTTTCCACTGTACTTGGCACATTATTGAATTGTCATGCACTTGGACAGATGGCAAAGAGCAAAGCCCTGTCACTGTGTGAATACTGACATTTCTAAAATGGTGTAGAGAAAAAAATAGATTAATTGAATTCTATCTCTGCATAGCACGA
Organism: Psittacus erithacus; assembly: GCA_009867235.2. NCBI lineage: Eukaryota > Metazoa > Chordata > Aves > Psittaciformes > Psittacidae > Psittacus > Psittacus erithacus. Next base: position 575 of record WYDI02023457.1, on the reverse strand, counting down.
GCTTTCAGAAGAATAATAAACATTTGAGAATACAAAATCACAGCTTGTTTTCTCAGTTTAGAGAGATTTGTAGTTTTATGCAGGAATCTTCCTTTTATAAGTTGGCAATAATTAGTAATAAAGCACTTAATAAGGCATCTTTGAAGTTCACTGGCTGCATCCAGTCAGCATGGCTTCTGAAATTTCATTTTAAATTCTCATTCCAATGAAACACAGCATGTGATTGAATGAAATGATATTTGAGCAACTGAAGGCACTATCACAGTCTGCGGAGAGGTTTTTGCTTTGTGGTACCCTTCCACCTGCGCCCATGTCCTGATCTCATTGAGGGCTGCTGAGGAGCTAAAGGGAAGGAGGGTTGGTGGCGAATAACAGTGCCAGAAGTTGTCATGTGGAAACAGTTTGGAGTGAGTGGGATTCTGCAAATGTAAGAGAATTCCTAGTGGAAATGGAGTGTAATTTCCAAACATTTCTGATACTCTGCTTCCTTGTTAGCAGCCTGTCATGGGTTCAGCAGTAGCAGTCATTTTTTCTCCTTCTTAGTGGCTGGTGCAGCACTGTGTTTCTAACTTTCA
>WYDI02023456.1:0-62676 GCA_009867235.2 Psittacus erithacus | reverse complement strand
AGTAAACATTACTGAGCAGCAACTAAAAACATCGGTGTTATCAGCGCTGTTCCCAGGCTGAAAGTCAAAAACACAGCGCTGCACCAGCTACTAAGAAGGAGAAAAATTACTGCTACTGTTGAACCCAGAACACAGAACTTCCAGCTGATGAGCTCAATAAATATGGCATAAACTAGAATTAGTTATAAAAACAGTGATTTAAAGAATATTAGCTCAGCATGAATTCATTTTCAAATGCCCTTTTGCAGAAAAATGTTATCACTTTTAAAGCAGCTGGTACATCAATAAGCCCTCTGCCTCTAAGTGAAAAAAAATAAGACCCTCTGTCTTAGTTAAACTGCACCTGACATCAGAGCAAGCATTGTAAGATGGTACTGGCATCTTCATGAATAAGGAACATTTAATTTATTTATTAGTTTGAAAGTGAGAAGATTCTGGGAATTTGCTGTCAAGCCAAAAGACTTTCTATTGCATTACCTGTTCTTCCAATTTGTATTAATGAAGCTGCAGAGAGAAAGAAACTAACAACTGAGTCTTTTATGAGCTATTTCCTTAATTTTCTAAGCACACAAAGTAATGGTGTCCTCTACATTCATATTCCCTCAGTAGTGGTTTAGGACCTAAGTCACTTTAGGTTACCTAGGTCCTAGGACACAGTCCCATGGTAGAAGTGCCTAGGAAATGAAAGTCTCCTGTCACCTATGGGTCAGGAGAAAGTCATGGGAAGGTTCTTTCCTACCTTGTTTTCTCATGGCTGGTCATTGTAAAGAAACAGAGGGCTAAAAAATGAGTAAATACACACGCCATGTACCTTATTGTCTATCATTTTGCCCATCAGGGAGTACAGTCTGCATCAGTTAATGATACTTTGCCATTCTGAAAGTTGGTATTTTTCTATTATATCAGAAACTGTAGACATCCAGCAGGCTGATGAAATACTTTTTATTAGTCCCAAGGGCCTAGCTGTTCAATAAATTAACAGCAAGAAATCCAAGACATGTTATCTCTTCTAACACTGCCTGAATTAATTGGCAAATTGTTCTTCGTTGCATAACAGGTGCAAAACACATCATACCCTGTGCCTTGCTCTTTCTGAGACAGCCCTCCAAGGTGCCCTATTGCTTTCTGTGCAGCAGGTCTTCTCTATCAGACTTCAAAATTAAAATCTTGCCTTCTGTCAGTGAGTAGGGGCACCTTTACTGCCTGCTGCAATGTCTGGCAATGGACTGATGATGTGCGTGTAGACTGTGGCGCATTCAAAAATCCTAGGAATAAAAAGTGCCAGAAAATGTAAAGTATTGCTCCTTATTGTTGTCATATATCTAAACAGGCAGTAGGAGAAATAACTGAATTTCATTTAGAGATAACTGCTTTTCAAGGGTCAGTTGCCAGCCCATTCCAAAGCAACACAAGTTTTACTGTTACCTCAAATGAGATGGGAGTTAAGAATGTTAATCTTAATAGATGCACCTGATAACCAGAAACCCGCATGTGCTCCCCAACTAGAAAATAGTGCCATATTGAAATCCCTTATACAAATACAGTGATTAGCTCTTTGTTACTTGCATGCAGCAGCATTCTGAACATTAAGCCAGATAAGGAAGCTTTCACATAATGAATTTGATAGTTCCTTCTCAAGTCAGACAGATATTGGTAAAGAATTAATCTCCCTGTCCTTTGGGCACTTACAAATGGAGCAGTCAGGAGGTTTTCATTGCATGGCAAGATATAGGGATCAGATTTTGAATCCCTCCTAGGCTGCAGTCCCTTAAAAAAAAAGTAATTGTTTGCATTTGTGGAAAGTTTGTAGGCAATTCTCTGCTTGCTACACACAGCTTCTTTCTTTGGATTGAAGCAGAATTGAAGGTAGAAATTCAAGCTCAATTGTCAAACGCAAGCAGGGGAGGCAGTGGGTGGCCCTTCTTTGCTGTGCCTCTGCAGCCTCCCCCTGCTGTTCTGGTTTCTCTTTCCCTCTGCATCCTGTGGTGCCTGCTAAGTAAGCCAGTTGCCACAATCAAAGCTAGAACCTCAGGATACAAAGCCATCTCCTGGAAAAAACAACCTCTTCTGCACCAGACAGGCTGATAGAGGAGGGCACCGTGCAGAGGAGAGCAGCAGCAACCCTGACCTCCACATGGCTTAGCAAAGCAATCAAAAGTTGCATTGTTGTCTCAATTGTGTGTGAAAGCAATGATTAAGTACTGTGTTTTAGCAAAAAGGGAAAAAGGAGGTAGTGTAAGCTTGTGCTGAGGATACTCTCCACAGGAGACTGTGGCAAGCAACAACAGGGTAGGAAAACATCCTAATCCTGAGGCCAAGTGGCTGCAGTGGAAACTGAATTTCCATAGTTACGAGCCAAACCTGTGGGATACACAATCCAGCGCTGGGTATCCAGCAGTGAGCAATTTCAGATCCATCAAAGAAAGGTATAGGAAGCACTGTAACAGACAAAGGTGTGATAAGCCAACGCCGTATAAAATGCCTTATCCTAATTCTTGACTTGGAACTGGCTTGACATCTGAAATGAGAATTCGTCCAGTCTTTCCAAATAGCGTGTTTGTGGATTCATAAATGTGTAAGGACAGGTGATGGAGGTGGAAATAGCATTGGCTGTCATAAATGATCATATATAGTACATAGAGCTTAGCTGAAGAAAACATTATTATGGCTACTAAGTCAAGAACAGTTATTAGCACAGGCTGTGCTTACAACTGCCCAGGACTGAGACAAGATCACATCTTGGGAAAAGCTGTTCTCAGTGACAAGCTTTGTAGTAGTGCATGAAGCATCCCTACCTGTACTTTCAGCAATATATTTCCACCAGTATTCTCTTATCCCTTGAGATCCTGTGCTGACAAAACTAGTTCAAAGTCCAGTTCACACCCTAGGGACACCCTAAGGGAAAACCAGTCACCTACATGATGCTCCTAATTTAGGGCTCACTGAAATTAAATTTCACTGTGCATGCTACATTCCTCAGAGACAGTTCAGCATTAGTAGCTACAAAGGCTGCTGAGTTTGAGGAGCAAAGTTTATGACACTCAAGCAGTATCTTAGTGCACCTTCATAAAGACCATTTTCATCTTCAGGTCTGAAAACTTTCACATGGTTACATCCATTTTGGCTCCTCTGCAGGTTTGCTTAGGAATCCTTTTTAAAAACCAATTTTAAAAGGCAAACTAAAGATCTAATTCTGGCACTGAAGAGCAGCTAGACACAGTAACTGCTGGACCATTATACTAATTGCAACTTAAATGTTTTAAAGAACAGACAGATAAGCTTACCTCAGCTTTGCAAAGGTGTAGTATTTAACAAACACACAGAGTACAGTTTTCTTTGCTATCTAGATAATGTAAAGGAGAAAAGTTTTTTTTTTACTTTTGGCTTTGGGGTTTTGAAGTTGGCTTTTTGATTGAATTCAAAGCTTGCTTATTGAGACCTTCAGAGCTTATTCAATAATCTACTTCACTCCAGACAATTTACATTACCATATTGTTGTGACTTACAGATCATACTGAACCATTTCAGAAACCGAGTCGTAAGTGCGTATGAGCAACAAAACCAGGAGTACCTGATGTAGAAATTACATATAAACTTATAAAATGCATTCTGTGTCACTTATTTTTTTTATAATGCCAACCACAACACAGCACAGCTAAGATGCATATGAGAACTGGGACCTATTCAGAAAAACACAGAGGAGTTGTAAATTTATCTTGATTTCCTTATGAGTATTTTTGACAGAATATATTACCAGGTAACTTCTTAAATGTGAAACCTTCCTAGCTACAGCAGCCTATATAAAACAACAAAGCCAGTCATTCTAGATATATTAGTCCTAAGAATCTATAAAATCAGTCCATCACCACTGAACAGATTAGAAACTGGCTACTTGTAGGTCTCAAATTTAATGTGAAGTTAAAAACCATTCTAAACCAGGTGTGTTTCTAATGGAAGCCTGTAGCAATTGGTCTTGGTCCAGAAGAACTTTTTCCTGACAATAGCTAGGAAGCAAAACTATTTTCTGATAAAGTGTGTAGCTAATGGGAGAAATCGGAGGAGTTATAAATAGCAGAGAGAGATGGTCATGGATAGAGCAATTGGGATCATTTAGCACACCAGCTGCCATAATCAGTATGCAATTAATACTTCCAGGATCACAGAATTCTTGATGTTTTAACAGCCTTTTATTGTTTTAAATTCTTTGCCTTGACTTGAAGGTATTCTGAGTACTGGTACCTTTTGTACTTCAGTCTTCAGTTTACCCTCAGTGTTTAAATATCAGTGATTTTATTTCAAAATGTGCTTGTTCCCTGGAAAAGTCCTAATGACAATTTAGCTCCAAAGAAACCATCACCACAGAAATGCTGGAAGTCCTCTGTGGGAGTGGGGAAGAATTGCCTCCATTCCTGCTAGCAGCTGAGATTACAAGGTTGTGCTGTCATTCAGCAGAATGCAGTGCTGGGAATGCTACATATGGTTAACTGGTAGAGCACTGGGACACAACTATGGAAATAAAGACAGGCAAGATGCTAAAAACCAGGATAGCACACAGCTTTCCTCCTTTGTCCCCCGTAAAAAAATATTTAAAAATCTGCAATTTTTTTCCAAAATAAGTATGTATTTTTCAAATGTGTTTACAATCAACTAGAAAAGAGGAGGAGCAGTCAGGAAGAGAGCAAACTTCAGAGCAGGAAACCAGAGCTCAGCATGTCTGCGTGCCGCATGCATAACCAGGCATGGGCCCCTTCAAAATGTAATCCTGTTTGTGTCACTGTTTGCTACACTCCCTAACTGGATTAAAAAGAAGAAGATGACAAATCCAAATCCTCCAAGAGCTATCTTTGGAACATCTTCAGAGATTAATGACAGACTCACAAATAGGAAACTGTTTATAAGACTCATTTGTGGTGTGCCTCTGGATTAGGAGGCTGAGGAATTTATAACAGTACTAACAGAATAGTGGAGAAAAACCTCAAGAAAAGCTTTTCAGGTTATTCTCAGGTTATGCTGTCATTCTTCATTTGAGGCTAGTGTGATACAACCAACCTGACTTTCTCTCCTGAAAGACAAAGATAATTTTCTAGGGTTTATTTATTTGTTATTTTGCAACTGTTCGGGATAATGAAGTGTGGATTTGTGAAGTGTGTGAAGTCTGGCAATGCACTTGTTACCTCTGGCTCCAAGGGAAGGACAACCCTAGACTGACAGCAAGCTCCTAGTATGCCTGAAACAGTGTAAAACAGGAAAAAAAAAAAAAGAAGGAGCAGAACAAAGAACACTCAAGACATTGTGTATCCATTGGAAGAATTCTGCATCTTATGTGATATTCCAAACTTGAAATTCGCTAAGAATAGTAATTTGAGTAGTTCCAGTCTCAAATTTGCAAACCACACAAGTCATATCTTTTCAAAATCATGGTACTTGCTTTAAAAAAACATGGTTTAAAAAAGAAGGCATAGCAAAACAAAACTCGTGAGATTTCTTAGGTTATCATTCTTTTCCTGAATATTTAGATTAAATCTCACAGTTCCTTACACATTATGAAGATTAGAAGCTTAATTTTTCCAAAGGGTAACCTCAATATCCAGTTAATCCACAGATTAAGGAGCTGGTGCCCTGTGACTCCTGCCAAGGCTATTGGAACTGATTCAGTCTTGAGAGAAGTTGGTCTTACGTAAACCATAATGTCTTTAGTGCCTGAAATTGAAATTTGAAGAATTGTGATGGGTGTTTGTGGGAACTATGAGCATGGAGAATCTTCTGCACCGCCAAGGCTGATTGAAAAAATCATGTCAGATAGAAGAAAAGTGAGCAAGTGATTTGGAGACCTGCTGGTCAGGTAGATCTTACATGCAACATTTTGTGCAGAAATGTATGTGCTCTGGCTACTGATCAAGACTGATTCCCTCTCCTTTTCATTCATACAAAATGCCATCTATCACTACTAGCTGACACTTCCATTTGTGCCCTGTGACCCCTCCAGAGGCAGAAGAAAAGACACATTTGCTCAACACTGAGTCTTCTTTTATTACCTTATATGAAAAGACCTCTATTTACCCATTAACAAGCACTGTTAAATGGCAGCACCTGGAATGCAATGAACTCAGAGACTGGATGCTAGATGCTGTACAAGTATATATTATGTAGGAGCCTCTACACTGAATAGCTTCTGGACATTAGATCTTATTTTAATTCAGGGTGGGAAAGAAGTATAAATAATCTCACAGAAAGATTCTGCTGGTTTTTGGTTGTTGTTTGGTTGTTTATTATGTATTTAAAGGTCATATCAGAACAGCACAGATAACTAGATGTATATAGCAAACTATCTATATAGCAAACAATCTAACTGCTTGAATTACCAATACATTCATGCTGCTTATACTTCATTAGATCACAATCCCATTTATATAACATAGTGCATTAGTAATATTAATAGTGATATTTGTTTAATGGGTAATTTTTCCAGTGCTAGACTGCTGATTACATAAACCTTCAGGGGCTATGGAGAAAAACAGCTGTAAAGAAATACATAGTTTATTTATTGTTCACTTGGATTGTGCATAATGTAGACACTGCTATTCTAGCACTTAAAGGAGACCCTCCTGATTCAAAAGTATTTTGCAAAACAATATAAAGTGTCAAACCTGTAACCTCTAAGCAGTTAGTAGGGGAACTGCTGTTTTAACAAGATGACCCACATGACCAGTGTTACCACGTGACCGGTGTTTATTGCTTAGTTTAGTTTTTTAATCCCACAGTTTTCAAGGCAGCTTTGTGACTATGAGAGATCTGTTCTGCAAACTTGGAAATGGCAGTTCTACAACCCCAAATCTTTACCTAAACATGTTCTCAAGACTGGCGCTTTACATTACACCCAGGTACGCAGAAAGCTGCAATCCTCACATGTCCCACTGTCTTTTTACTAGTTCACATCACTGTATGTAAGCAAAATCCTTTAAGGTTCTTTGGGTGATCAGTATGCTCCAAGGAAGGGATAAGTGTACTCTCTAAGTAACTGCTGACGCTAGAAGCCATTTTGTAGTGTAGATCTCTGCAGTTGTAACTTGGCCCCTGATCTTCACTCCTGCGATTTTTAGAATACATGTGGAAGGGTTTATATTCCAGAATTTCCAATAGCTCTTTCCCTGATATTTTATTTAAAAACAAAAAATTAAGAACCCTTTTTAAAAACTGAGTTTGAGATACGAGTTCAAATTGCATCTGACTTAGGACTTTCTTAGATGGAGAACAATGCCTGCAAAACCCTACAACTTTGCTATCTCAAACCCTGTGGAGTAGAAACAGCAGTGAAATTTGAACACAATGCCTCGCATATGTTTGCTTGATTTTGTTGTGGTTTTATTTTTTCCCTATTTGGTATGAATCAGTAAGTGTGAGTTAGGCTACCAACATTCAAAGGCACTACTTTCATGCTAGGTGTGCAACTCATGGGTCTAATAACAGGGGCTGATAGACTGAAATTTAAGTGAAGAACTGTCACTTTTCTAAATCACTCCAGCTTCCCAGCAAATCCTGCTTTTTGATTACTACAGCACTCACCTGTGTTTATGGGCTTCTTGAGACAGTAAAGATAGTTTTGGAGTGGGGATTTTCAAAATACTTTTGATCACAGTTTTAACTGGATTCATTAATTACCACTGAGCTTTTTAATTATTTTCCTGTTTGTCAAATGTTCTGTATTACACTTGCAATTAAAAAAGCCTGAAAATCACATTCTGTAAATTTCAAGTAATACAAACAGTTCTCCTTTAGGAACTGGGTTAGGTCACATGGCATGAAAGAGCTGTTAAATAGTCACAACTTTCCATCTGCACTGATCTGGGTTAAATGTGAAAGGTTTTGTATCCTATTAACAATCTCCTGAGCTAACCAGCCCCTTAAATGTGATTACAAGGATCACTCATCTAAGACCTTCAAAAGGGGTTACGGAGTTCCTTTGATCAACTAAAGAAAATACCTGGCAAAGCTCAGGGTTGCTTCAGAGAAATCTATGCATTCAATAAATAACTCATGCTCTTGGGCATACTTGGTATTTCATTATGGTGGATAGCATTTATGACCAAAGGAATACTAAGCTAGCTGTAGACAAACTCTATGGTGGTTTTCCTAGAGGATATTTACTCAGGTGTCACAGGAAGTATTGTTTCTCTGTAATAAACACCCAAAGGGGAGGAGTTCCTCATATTTGCTACAGACTGTGCTCAGTTAAGCAGCTAGAAAGGTCAAAAAGCAGTTCCCCAGAGAGGTAAGTTCTTTAATTTCTATAGTGATGATCTCTCTTCTGCTAGTTGAACATGTTTGTTTATTTTCTTAAATTGCTATTTATGTATCTGTTGATCTTTGTCTGTTGCTCGCTATTTGCATATGTCCATAATTAGCCCTCTAGACACGTCCTCAGGCATAGAATAGTACTAAAAGCTCAATTATAAAGAAAAGAAAATAGATGAAAAGAGAGAACATGTGCCTTAGGTCCCACAAGCTCTCCATGGCTGAGCTCTGCCCAGGATTCACAGCCTAGCAGCAGGAGTAGATGCTTTTGTAGGGGGTTCCACAGTGTCCAGCATAGCAGCATCCTGACTTTATTTGGATGTAATAAGGGCTTCCACAATACAGAAAGTATTTTATTAAGTAAATTATAATCTTAATTTTAGTGCCTTAATCACAGGAGCATCGTTTTTTTCTTTTCGTCGCTAGAAGCTTCTCAGAATGCAAAAGCGAGTTCTGAAGTAAGAAAGGTCCATGCTACTTACTTATGCTTCTGGTCTATTATACTGCAATGAAAAGTTAGACTTACTCTGTAAGCAATTGTCTAGTGAGATCTAATGTTGAGGATGCTGTGAAAGGGCATCTCTTCATACTGCTTTCATGTTTCTCAGTAATTTAAAAATAGTTTTCAGACTTACACCCACAAAGTTTCTAATGAAGTTAAGAGCTATGTTGAAAGGCAAGGAGAGAGTTTGAAACCAATCTAACCGCAATCTGTTTAAAAGATAGTGTAGTATAAAACGCTGTCTTGTGCCATTAAGCACAACTTAACTTCATACCAGGTACAGCTAGAGATGATCACTGGAGATGATCTTCTACTAGATGTTGTCAATAAATTTGGGAAAAACAGGGGCAAAAGCCATGGCATATTGATATGCCGAAAGAGCATGAGGGAGTGAAAATAAATGGAAAGAAGAAATGTGGCTAGGCTGTGTGACACTGAATGTCAATTAATCACGCCATATCTCAGCTTTCCTGCAAAACCAGTGTCTGACATGTAAATTGTCATTCACTAAGGGCTGCAACGCCCTGTTTGTTTGAACAGTGTCTACCTTTGTAGACCTCAGAGGTTGGTTGTGACTTATTTAAACTAGGATCCTTTCTGCAGCAACGGGCTGTTATTACTTACACATCATTCAAGATCATCTGAGTGAAACAGATACTAGTTTTGGGGAGTTTCACAGACCAGTTAACCTGAACAATTAATTAATGCAGAAGACCAGAGTGTCTACAGCACTTCACTCCAAATGGACTCAGCTGAGTCACATCATGGATTTTTGCCTTTAAGACCCTTTGACAGAAGAGGGGAGTGCTCAAGGGAATGTTAAGCCTTCAGAACTAAGGGAAAGTGACTTTGGCATGCAGGGATCAAGAAGCAGACAAGGCAGGCAGGAGTGGGTTTATTTTAAGACAGCACTGCTAGGAGTGGAAGGGGATCTGTGAACTAATTACTGAAGTTATTGTCATTTCTGGCTTTAAGATTGTGTCTAAACATTTCTCAGCTCCTTGCTCCAGGCCTCAAATGCATGCCAGCTCTGCCTGGGAGAAGAGGTATGAGGGTCCACCATCCCCTTTTTGTACCTGGGTTTCCACTGAGAGGCTTCTACCCTTTTATCATGGTACACTCTGGTCAGGCTTCTGCCTGTAACCTGCTGTCCAGCAAGACACACAGCTGAAAGGCAGTGGGTGGTAAGCACTCATAAGCACAACTGAAATCAATGAGAGCCTTGCTCAAGGAGAGGGAAGCTTTGCACAATGTTGTTCACATTGCAATGCAAGCCTAAAAGATATGGATGTTTTTACAACTGAGGCCCTATTCTGCTACTGCTTCCAACCCCAGTTAGTAAAATGGGATTATAAAACTAGGAAGCTCATTTTGGTTTTTTATGGGGGAGGAGGAATGATTATGAAAGGACAGAACATCCAGCTGAAAGGAGTTAACAAAGCCTATATGGCACCTTAAACTTTCCCTCATGAATTCCTATGTGCATAATGCTGCACACAGTCTAGAAATGTTAACAATTTTTATACAGTAAAGCAGCTGTCATTTGATGGAGGGAATTAAGGAGGCCACTTGTCCATATAAGTATCTGGCTTGTGGGTGTTTGCGATTTAAGAATATGTAAGTTTCTATTGATTATTTTCCCACAGTGAGGAATTTTATAAGGCTTCTTATCCACGTGATTTATTTGATGTTGGGATTGGGTTAAGCAGCCTTTTCCATCACAGATATATTCACGTGGGAAGGCCATTCATGAACTACTTGGTCTCTACACTGATTTCATGAAAAACATACAACATAGATGGCTTGGAAATAATTCCCCAACTGTCAGACCTATCTGAAAACAAAACCCAGGTTGAAATGTTATGGGGAAAATGGAACAAGATAAACTCAGTGTGACAGCAGAAGTCTCCAATGGAGGCCCACGTTCCCTGATGCTGATTTAAGTTTGGCTGCTTCTTTGCAGTGGAAGTGGTAAGCATCCTCCAAAGAAAACATAAGAAGCACAGTTAACGTCTGGCTCGTATATTACTTAGCAGCTATACTAGAAAAATTCATCCATTTACCAACTTTTGAATACTTTGTCTTGCAACTTCACCCTGCTAGCCTGTATGTATTATGTTGCGCTGCCGCTTTGTATCTGCCCTTCTGCAACGGGCACTAACGTGAGCTCTGTGCACGCGCCAGGTCTCAATTATTTTTTAGGATGCAGATAAACCTCCCGGGATGCCCGCGGCTGAGAAGCGCGGTATAATTCGCAGACGGGCGGATCGGCCCCAGAGCTTGCGGCCGCGCTCAGTGCGCGGTCAGCCCCGGAGCCCCCGGTTGGTTGTAGCCCTGCCGGGCTCGACTGCGCACTCAGCATCCGCCCGTTCCCCTGCGGCGACGGGAAGCTGAGCCGCCCCGGCACCCTCGCCGCGCTCTGCTCTGCCCTTCCCGGGGCGGACCGAGCCCTCCCGGCTTTGCGCCGCTTGCGGGGGATTAGCAGGGCAAACCGCTCATCCGCCGCTGACCCCGGGGCGGGACTGCAGCCCGGCCAAGGCCGTCCGGAGGAGGAGGGTGAATCCGAGGCACGACTGCCAGAGGTGTCCGGCCCCGGCCCCGGCCCCAGCCCCCTCGGCAGCGCTGGCTCTGCGGGGACCGGAGGTTTCGCTGCGGGTAATCCCCGGCCCGGGAGCGGTGGGCAGGGCAGGAAGGGGTTTCCTGGGGTCGCAGAGTGACTGGCGGCTCCGCCGCTACTGAATAACCACGCCTCGCCAAGGGGCTTCGGGGCAGCCCGGCCCTCGAAAAATGACGGGCAGGCAGGACGGGTGCGACGGGGCCTCCCCTTGCCGCGGCAGCCCCTCTGTCGGGCTGGCCGCTCCCGGCAGCGGCGGGGCGGGCGGGCGTGGCCGAGTACGCAGCGAGTGGGACTGCGCGGGAACGGGGAGGACAGTGGAAGGTGCGGGTTGGCGCTGCCTTGGTCCTGTCCCTTGGGCTCTCTCGTTCAGGCCCGGGGCGGATCCTGCTTCTTTCTACTTTTTAAGTTGTTTCTTTTTTTCTGTGCGTGACTTTGAGGGTAAGGAAAGTGCGTGCTCAGGAGAGGTGCCTGGGCCGCTTCGTGCTTGTGGTGGTGACAGCCAGGGTGCTGAGGCTGGCTGCAGGTGCTGTTAGAGCCTGCAGACCGTGGGCCTTAAGGAGAACGTGAATCTTACCTTGCCCAACTGCGTCTCGGGATACACACATACTCCGTAACTTCTTGCCTGCTAATGTTAAGTGCTTGCAAGTTTTCTTGTTTTCTGTAATGCCTTGCTTATCTTTCTATCAAATGACCGTATCACCTTCATTTCAAGCCCTGCCAAAGCTCGTTGGTACAGCTTCTAAATTAATTTTGAGTTGCCGCTTAGCTGCTGTTTGAAGTTCTGAGACATAGGGAGCGAGTGAGATCGCACCATATTGATTTTTATGGCCTTATAAAATTTTACTGTGTTAAAATAGGAAAATTAAGTGATACTTTAGCTTTGAAAGCTATGTTCTTTGCTAGTATATCGATCTAGTGTGTAGCCATTGAAAAATTATTCTCATCACTTGCAACGCCTCTCTTCTGGGAGCTGCAAAATGAGCTGGATATGATTTGGTTCATGGTTTGCTAATGTCAGTTCATTACTTCCGGTGGCACAAGGTCCAAATACAATTTGATAATGAACCATTCCCCCTTCCATTATTAATCTTGTTTTCATGATGGTAATGCCCGTGCATAAATATTTTCTGTTTGATAGCAATTGAAGCAAAAATCTTTAGCTCCGATTTGTTTTCAAAATAGAGCTTTTAGAATTTACTACAATAATTAAATTCACGATTTTGTTCCCATGTTCTTTTTGTAGCCTTTTCCTAGAACTAAAGGTTGGCTGCAAATATGGGGGTGTTGTACTGATACCATGCTTGAGCTCTGAAGGATTGTAGCCCTTGTGCACAAGACTAGATTGATACTTACAGCCCTTGCTGATTCTTTAACCTATGGCTTAAAAAACCCTCTCCTCCAACGCAGTTTCCTGAGAACTGTAAACCTCAGCATACAGTAGGACTTCTACTGTTGTAGGGCGTGGAGGGGAATGGAAGAAAACCAAGGTGGAACCTAACACTGATGTAGATTTTTTCCAGCAATGGCCTCCTGAAGAGCATTCAAAGAGTGAAGAGCCGGAGCCTCCCCAGAGCAGGCTGACCAGTTCAGTTAGCAGCAAGTCAAAATGTCAAGATTAGCTGAATAATAATCAGCAGATGAAATGTCAGTATGGACACTCAATATGCATTTATCAATAGGAGGAGATCAGGTACCGACACCACACAGTTCTGTTTCTCTACTGCGTGTAGAAGTTTTACAGAGGTCAAGGAGTCCAGGGGCATCAAGTTTCTCTAAAAGCTGTCTTGCTTAGTTGGGAAAGTTCTTTTGGATACCAGTCAGCAGAGGAAAAGTGTTTTTAGAAACAGAAGAAACAGTTACCCAGTCCTTCAAAGAGTGAACGCTTAAAAAGTGCTTCAAAAATAGACCCATTTCTTCCCTTGAGCAGCCCTAAGGTTAACATACATATTTTGAATTGTGCCCAGGAAATACAGTGTCTGAGGTAAAGTTAAATTTATCACCACTTCTTGCCTCCAAATATTTTGAAGTAACAATTCCTTTCTACCATTACATTAATTTAGGATTCAGTTGTTGGGCTCAAAGTTTGTTTGGCAATGCCATTGCATGGCTCTTGCCTTTTCTGTGCATCATTAGACAGTGTCCAAGTTGCCTGCCAACTTTCAAGTGATGAAATGTGGCTAGCTTGCAGTTTCCCTCACTGTAGCATGGATCTCATGCTAATTTTGTCAGTTGTCAAGGTATAACTTTGTTTCCAGCAATAAGCTGAGTAGGCTAGGATTCATTTCACTTAACGTGTCTATGCCTGAAGCTGCATAACTGGTTCCCTGTTGTAGTCAATGGAAACTTAGCCAGGGTAATCAGTAGAGTCTGGAGAGCAAGTCTTCTTATTCTAAGAGAGGTGCTAACCAGATCAGGTAGATCAATTTTTGATTGCTTTGGCTGACTAGAATGGGATTATGGTATCTAGCTTAGGTTCCAATAGGTATATTGTACACATATCAAGTTAGGTGAATCCCAGGTCTTGTGTCTTTCTTACTTGTATAAGCACGCAAGTGACTGGCTGCTAGAGAAGGTGATTGATTTTTGTTCTTCATCTACCATAGCTGGGGGTAAAGAGGGTTTTGGTTTTTTTTTTTTTCCCCTCTGTAAAGTTTCTTGCAGATGAGAAAAACAATGATTCAGTTCTGGGAAAGCATTGGGCAATGTATAGAGTAGAAAACAGTAAGCAAACTGATACACAATCAAAGAGGATAATAGAGATAGATACACGGATAATACATTACTTATCTGATTGTGCAAAATTATATTTTTGTTCACGTTTTAGAGTGAAATTATAATGCTGAGTGTATTTGGCTTTTGATGAAGTAAAAAAAAACCCAGAAATTGTGTTCATAGCACTTGATTTTGATTAATTGCCAAACTAGATAATCTGGTCACACTGAGCTTAGATTTGTCTATAGTTCCCATTCAGATATAGGTTGTATCATCATTGAAATCAGAGGCCAGATATCCCCTAGAATTAAGTGGGGGTGGTATTGTGATTTCCAGTGCAAAACTTATTATTTGAATGATGGATGAGAAAGTATGCTGCCTAAGTGGCTCATTATAGCTATATTTATACCAGCTCAGGATCTAAGCTGCAATCCATGTTCATGGTTGAATAATCAAATTATTTGAACATTTATCCAAAAAGTGCTAGGTATTAATGTGATGAATGGTGTATGTAGCCTCATGCTCTTGGATTGTCTTAAGGATTCCATGCAGCAACCTTTAACTTTCTAATTAAGTATTTGTCAGTGTGGCATAAACTCATGAATTAACAGGAAATGTGTTGTGGGATTTTATTGTGCTATTGCATTAAGTATTTCAAGGTCCCACTGTGCTTTGTGATTAGTACCAAACGAAAGAACTTATAAAACACATACTGTATAAAGGCATCAGGTGGTGAACAAGTGAGGTGAGAAGGGTGCTGCAATTTCTTTTTCTTTCTTTTTTTTGTTTGTTTATTTTTAAGGGTGATTTTTTTTCTGACATCCATTAGGCAAGAGATTTAAGTTTCAGAATCTGAAGGAGTGCAGATGTCACCTCTACAGAGGTAACAGACCCAAAAGGCAATGTAAACCAGCGTTGCTGGCTCCTGACATCTACCTCCTGTGACACATGTGAAGATGGCTGGCAAATTACAGGGTAGGGTATGTGCAGGGATGTCAGGTTAAACTCAAGTAGTCTTTGAAATGAGAAGGAGGGAGTGGTGTGGACAAATAAAAGAAATCAAGGGTAATCTCAGTAGGTGTGTTTTGAACTGAACCAAGGCAGTCCTGATTCTGATTTTCAAGACCAGAAGACTGTGGTATTCAGGAGACAAGATGCTGGTGGAAACCTAAGGGCTGGATTCATTTTAGTCATATATGAATAGGTATCTGCTTTGGTAATCATGTGGACACCTCTTATGGAGAAGGACAAATGACATGAGTAAAGGTACCTCTCTTGTTTTATCAGCTCCTTATGGAAGAAATAGAAGCTCCAAACTTAGGTGGTATAAAACAGGAATAAAAATATTGGATTGACGTGTAATATTCCATGTGAAACTCGGGTTCCATTGTGCTTGCAACCCAGCCTTGCGGAACAAAACTTCTTGCTTATTCCTTCTTGACTCTATTGTCTATAATGCTTTATGGCCTTGACCATAAAGCCCTCAAGAGTGCAGTTAGTGTGTGACTTAGGTTTTGGGTGTGATAAATGAGCTTCACTGACTTTGCCTTTGCAGTGATCTGATAGCTTACGGGAGATACACTTTGTTTTTCAGGAAGCTGCCCCTTCCCTTCCCCACTCCAAACTAGCTAGATACTGAAAATGATGGAGAATACAGTGATCTACCAGCATTGATGATGACCAGGTCATCTTAGGGACACAGTTTAGTGGTGGACTTGGCAGTGCTAGGTTAATGGTTGGACTCGGTGATCTTAAAGGTCCTTTCCAGCCTAAACAATTCTGTCACTGGATATCTCTGCTGTGCAACCTGAGGTCTGCTGGATAGGGTGTGTATGTTTGAGGTAACCTAGGAAGTGAGAAGTCACATAGGGGCTCGCTTATAATAATTATCATCCAATTTGTTCTTATAATAACATCAGATCCCCCTATTAGAGGAAGAAAACCACCTTACCACATTGGTTTGTTGTCTCAGAACTACAAAACTATTATTTTCCAGCCTCAAATACCCTGAATTTAATCACTCTGTCATAGTCCATTTGGATCTCTTAAATTTACTAGACAACGTGCTCTGTGGTTTAAACTTTATTTCATGAGCTCATTACGAAATACAGCAAACAAGCACAACAAATAGGGGCTCAATCCCCTTTGCCCAGATTGATTTAGCACATGAGTTCACTTATTCACCATTCACATTATAAGGCTTCATAATTTATAACCCGTAACTCTTCATCTGTGCATCTAGGAGAAAAACAGGGGGGGTAAAAGAAGACAGTTACCAAGCTGAAGACAGGAGTGCTTATCTTTTCTTCCTACATTGCAGTGTAGGTGTCCCCTGTATCATGCAGAGAAGTAGAAAGGCATCAGCAGTCCAGCTGCTGCTGAATCCACTTAAAAAGCTTTTGAGTAAGCTGATGTTTTATGCTTTCAAGATTGGAGGCTTGGCCTACATCATTTCCGTAAGTTAACAGATTCTGAGGAGACTGCCAGACAAAAAGATAATGGCTGTAGGACATAGTTATTTGCAGGTGGTCATGGTGCATATCGGCCCTTTAGCTCTTTCTGGCCCCCTGTCCTGCCTACCTGGTGCTCTGGCTTTGACCTCATGGTGCTGCTCCCAGCATACATCAGGCCTTAGCAGGAGCGAGGTTTGACAAAATCTGAGCAGAAGCTGTGTGAACTGTCATGCTGAGAACACCAGAAGTATTTCAAAGCGGTTTTATAGAAGTTCAAGGGTACACTCCCAGCTCAGAAGTTTGGAACAAGTTGTAAGTTTTTTTTTTTTTTAAAGTAAAATTCTAATGGTGAGGGGTATGATAAATTACCCAGTTTGGGCATCCATACGTATTCCAGAGGCAGTCCAATTTATTGCTGATATATGAGGTTAAATCATTATCAGCTTTCTCAGCTTCACTGAGATGTAATAAAATGTTATTCATCACCCAGAACAGAACACTTGAAATCATTCCATTTCATATATTTTTAATAACAGAAGTGGAAGCTAAACAATTTATCTGCAGAGGTTTGTTCTTAAACATGGTGCAAGGGAGGAAATACCATGTTCAGTATAACTTACTCAAGTTATGATTTTGAAGCTGTAAATTCAAAGACAAAGGATTAGTGTGAATAAATTCTTTCTGGAATGGCGCTCTTAAATTATTGAGCTAAGTATGACAGCTATTGAATGAATTGTTTTTAAGTATGTGGTGACTTTTCTTAAGACAAGATGATGTGCAACTGGTGTGATTTGCAGAGGAAAATGCAAGTATATGTGACAATGTCTCTAGTACGTTCTCTGATAGCCGAATAGCACCTACAGGATATGTTTCCTACGCCCTTTTACAGTTCTCCTTGTACCAGTCTCTACAGACAAATAAGCAATTGATTCTGGGAGTCAACGAAATTCAGCTGTCTTCTTTTAATGTATAGGAAGTTAACAAAGCCTGGGGAGCTGTCTGAAGCTGCAGGTTATGGTGTCCATTGTTTTGTGTTAGAATGTTCATGCTATAAAACCTCTGTGCACAGGGATGGGCCTTTGATTAAGGCTGTATGTGGAGATTCATGGTATCAGTTCCCTGTTTGGCTCTGGCATAGGCTGGTCTTTGCATTCCTGCATCTTATGTACTCATCTTTGAAGAGGAGGAAATGAGTCTTCCTTTCTTTATCTTCTGCCTATCTCCTGTCATAACCTGCCTGGGTCAAAGGCTGTTACTGTATATTCTTGTAATGTGGGACATAGCAGACCCTAGATTTTGATGGAAAGCTACATAATCTGTAGAAAATAATTTCTGTGTAGACAGACCCTGATAGGATTTGCATGTCACAGAGTCACAAAATCTTTGAGGCTGGATGGAACCACCAAAGGTCATCTAGTCCACCCGTCCTGCTCAAACAGGGTCTCATTTCTTATGAAGGAGCTCTCTATTTTTTATTTTTTTTTTCATCCCCAAAAAACACTAGTTATAGATTGAGTATCCAGTAAAACTTAAACAAATAGCTAACCTCAGTTCTAAAAACTAAAGCTCCAGTAGAGAAATGTTGAAATTCCATCATTGTTGAATCCCACAAAGCAAGGTTTTGGGATTATGAATCCTAATTCCTTTATCATCCTGAATTTGCTTATTATTTTGTGTAGTCCCAGTTTTGAAGTCCCTCATTACAAGCATTTCTATGTATGTATAAAGTAATTTAAAACAAAAACAAAACAAAAAACAACCACAGAACAGAATTTTGAGCAAAACAATATTTGAGCATAGACAAAAGAAAAAAAAAAAGAAGAGTTCTCCCCAAAATGTTGTAACTCATTTGTGTTCATTTTCTGGTGAAGAGAATGCTTTGCCTGGAAGTGGTAAAGCTCCCATGAGGTGGAAAGATAATGCCTTAGGAAGAGGCTGCAGTCAGTGTCCTGGCCGAATTGTGCCTATATGAATCCCAGGGAGTGCCGGATATTATGCTTTCAGTGCACTGTACATGCAAAAACATTTCTAGTGCTTGAGACTGCAATACATATTTCTCTTAGCATTTGTAGGAAAACAATTGCTATTAACCATTTGTTGAGTGAACATTAAAATTTCTTCCTTCCTAGGAGCCATCATTTGAGATGCTTCCATTGACTGGGAAAACAATCATATTTGATAGCTTTCCTGATCCTTCAGATACCTGGGAAATAATTGAGACTATTGGGAAAGGAACA
This sequence comes from Psittacus erithacus, assembly GCA_009867235.2. NCBI lineage: Eukaryota > Metazoa > Chordata > Aves > Psittaciformes > Psittacidae > Psittacus > Psittacus erithacus. The sequence continues at coordinate 43,863 of WYDI02023456.1, read as the reverse complement.
TACGGAAAAGTTTTCAAGGTGTTAAATAAGAAAAATGGCAGCAAAGCAGCAGTCAAAATTTTGGATCCTGTTCATGTAAGCTACTTAAATTACTTGTTTTGTGCTTCTTTAATTATAAGTGAATTTATGTGGTCTTTTTTTGTTTGTTTCTTTCTTTCTTTTTAAGTCTTGGTAAATCATTTGCATTGAAAGTGATGGTGAAATAAACTGCTTCAACCTGCTAAGTATCAGACTATTTATCAATGCATTTTTTGAACCATAAGTGATCTTGGAAGTGGTTGCATGTGGTAGAATTTAGAAGTATACCCAAAGTTTGTTGCTTTTACTTTTGATTATCTCGTGTTTATCTCTTAATTCCAGAAGCAGAGCTGATTATTTTTCTTTTTAGTACCAGGAGTCCTAGCTGCTTCTATTTTTACTGGTGCTCGCATTCCTTTTTTATTTGCACACTAGCCAGTAAGAAAGTTACATACTTTTAAGTGCATTAGATGTACCTGGAAGCTTCTATTTTGACTACATGCTTTTAGCTACATGCTGTGAATGATATTTTAAAAATAAAATAGCATGCTTTCTGTTGTTGATTCTGTGTTTTCATAATGTGCCGAATTACGTAGATATCACAGAGGTATCCATCTTTTGGAATGGAAAATACAAAGGAAATAGCAGCTACACACAAAGCAACAGGTGACTGGGAGGTGGAAATATGTTGTAGAGTATGTTTTTGTTCTCAATAACTGACCTTTGTTGGATGGTAGATAAATGCTCAAAGAGTAAGGAAGAACATCAGCGTGGTTTGTAAACGCACATCCCACTGGTGCTGCATGTGGCTTGGGTTTTTTCTTGAGAATGGTGACTTAAGAAACTTGGACAAAGTACTGTTCTGTTTCAAGTGTCCCCTTTGAGCTCATCTTTTGCACTTCCAATATAGGGTTGTGAGGCATGTGCTTCTCTGGGCAGGGAAGGAAGAACACGCCATGCTGTGTGAAATGCTGCAGGTCTGAAGTTGCACAGCCACTCAGGGCTCTGTCTACCCCTGCATATCACATAGTGTCAAATTGGGATCTCATGGCCCATAAGTCCATGAAATGAGTTTGTGATAACATAGCGTCTTGGGTTTTCTTTGCTGTATTTCTTGTTCATCTGATTTTTATGGCAGCATGCTTTCAAAGCAACAAAAGGAGACATCTCTGCAGTATGTACCTCTCCCAAAGTAATCATGATTTGCAGCCAAGTGATAAGGATCTTGATTAATTCAAGTACATTGGAAACTATTTTTGACTCTGTTGCTTTCAGTAAACAAGGTTCATGTGCTTACAATGAATAGGCAGGACTTTTAATTGGTGTCCATCTAAATGCCTGTATAGCAGAAAATGCTTCTGCTTTCATCTGTTTCACAGTTGTTCAGGAGTGATTCTTAAGTGGCAACGGGCTATGACAGAGAGGGATTCCTGAAGGTATTGTGGATGCTTTTGAAGTTCTGTGCACTTTGGAGGCCGTAGGAAAAGGATAAAGGATGATGATAGGAAGAAAGAAGAGGTAGTAAAGCTGATACTAGAGGAAAGAAATAGATTAAGTAGGAGAAAAGGGAATAGAATGTAAAGAACACAGAAGAAATACAATAGATAAATATGCAGCATAAGAAAATGAAGAAGGGAAAATGTGTAACTGGTAAAACCAGATTCCTTATTTGAATGAAAAAAATGGAAGTCAGTAATGCAGTCAACATCACACTGCAAGACTTGAATCTCTTATCTGATTATATTGGTTTTATTCTAAGAATAGTATTCTTCTTTCCCCCCTCCTATTTACAGGATGTCTAGGGTAGCTGCTGAGCCTTCATGTTACTGTTAAAATGGCAATCCTGTATTAGAAATAGGGTGAAAGCAATAAACTAGTTCTTTTTGTTTAAACTGAAAGTATTATTAATGGCTGCAGAGGGAGCCATTGCAATGAAGAAAAAGATACTTTCTGTTTTCTTTACATTTTACATTTTTTTTTCTTTGAAGAGGGTTTCAGAATTCTGCCACCTTGGAGGTGGACTGAAGAAAACAAGCAGAAGAAATGTGTTTTATTTCACTTGATTTAACTGATATTTCCACATTAAACTGGGAAACCACTTGATCGTGGGTGATGTGAGACTGAAATAAGCACTTCATGTTTAGTCTTTTAGAGCTCTTGGATTCTTTGTGTTGAATAACAGCTCAGCTTTTTGAAACTGAAACAGGTAAGCGAAGGTGTTGAAATGAGAATATATAAATATGGGACTGAGAATGCTCTTAGTCTTGTTCTTAGGACTAGTAAGTAAATACCATTGTACTTTAGGGCTTTTAACCAAATCATCCTGTGTCTTAAGTTCGCATGAAAATATTCCATGTACCATTTCTACAAGAGGAGCTGTTATGCAGGTAAATACGTTAAATTCAACCAAATATTTGAAGTTTTATTACTTCATAAAAAACAGAGGAAGATTTTTCTTTTTAGTATGCATAGAATGAATATTCTATTAATTTCATTCTGTTTTCATTTCTCCTTATAATAGTAAAAATCACATAAAATTGAGTACCCCTCAGGAGACACAAACCGTATTAAATCACAGTAGGACAGGGGGCTAATTCTCTTCCAATTTCCCTAAGGCAGTCAGGGCTATTGTATGTTTTGTGTGTAGATTTTTGGCTTTTGACTTTCTTGGTTTTGGGGGTTTTTTTGTTTGTTTTTTGTTTTGGTGGGTTTGGGTTTGTTTGTTTGTTTTTGCTTTAAGATCTACAAATTCATGGGGTTTTTTTCCCTTGCTCTATTTCAGACTCTATTTGAATAGACAGAAGTGCTATGTGTTGGGTTTTTAAAATGGATACCATTATTTATTTATTAACCTCTGTATTTCTCATTTGTGACACTAGGATATTGATGAAGAAATTGAAGCCGAGTACAACATTTTGAAAGCTCTCTCTGATCATCCCAATGTAGTCAAATTCTATGGCATGTACTATAAAAAAGATGTGAAGAATGGAGACCAGCTTTGGCTAGTTCTTGAGGTAAACAATTTGGAAAAATAAGAGTTTTCTTCCAGTCGGCATTCTTATGTTGAGTATAAACTTAATAGTGGTTGCATGTGAAATGATAAATGCTGCTGTTCAGTCTCTACAGTGTCCTGAATTAATGGTCTGCTCAGAGTTCAGCATTCTTATTTTGGTATTATACTGATAGTGCTGTGGCTTCAGAATTAGGATATAAATTCTGATATGGCTTCATAGAACTTGCTGCATAAAATCTTTCTTCAGTGAAACTCTCGTCATGGGAATCTTTCTCTAATAGTATTTCTTTAAATATGACTAAGATATGACATAAAAGTTAAAGAAACCACTATGGTGATGAATGGTGAAGAGTCTCTGAAAGGAATAGTGTGCCTTTCATAACAACTAAAGCTCTTGCTGATGTTTGATTGGTGTTTGATAAGGTTGAGATTGAAGAATTGGTTGTATTTTATGATTTTTCAGGTAAGTGAATACAAATCTCCTGCCAAATATCTCAGTGATACAATGGTATCTAATCCTGGAAAGCTCTAAAAATACTGATGTTCTAAAAGCTTTCCAAATTCTTCTAACTTGCATTGGGAAGTTGTTTTTAAGAATAGTTTGCCTTGGAAATAATAAATTATTAGGCTAGACTGGCATCAAAAGATGTCAGCTCTTTGTGCAGTGAGCAGCTTTGAAGATCTAGCTTCTGTTGTGTCTGCTGGGGAGTTGAAATTCCATCTGTGAAACTTCTGACCTGTAAAAGATGGATGCCAAAATGCCAGGATGGATCAGACTGTGAGGAAACAGTAAAGGCTTTATATTTTAGCTTTTATATTTCACGTGGATTTATTTTCTTAATGTGAAAACCACAAACTACATCCAGAGTATAATTTTTATATTTATTCTTTGCATGCTAATCTGTATATGTGCAATTGCTAGTATGAGTGTGTGGAATAGTCCTCGATGCTTTCTGTCACTGCACTTGTAGATCCATGAATACAATGGATTTCAGTTTGGAGGTGTGTGTGTAGACATCCATAAGGAGAAAAATAAATTCTAGTGGTGATTTTGATGAAGCTTTCCTTTTAGTAAAAGTATCTGTGAAACAAAACTGTTGTGGAAAAGATTCCTCTATTATAAAGTGTCACCTCTCTTTCAGCTTGTATGCACCTTTATAGGGGCATTGCAGTTTGTTTTTCACAGTGGCTATTTAGGTGTCCTAAAGTTGATAAGAATGAAAATACCATAATCATCTCCATTCTATATTGATGCTTTGGGTTGTTTTGGTGTGGTTTTTTTGTTTTTCTAGTTCTAGGTGTTTTTAAAAATTTGTATCTACATTCATAAAGTTGGTGATTAGTCTTTGCTTTAGATTACAGAGAACTCTATTTCCATTGCTTTGGATTTTTGTTTTAATTTATTTTATCATAAAAGAGCATTTTTCACTTCAGAACTGTTGTGTCCTCTGAAGAAGGAAATCCAGTCTTGAAATTTAGATTTGTTCAGTTTGATATCAAGGAGGAGAACTTTCTCATCTCCTTCTCTCAATGAAGTTATCAACTGTTCGGAGTAACAGTACTTGACTCTCACTTCAGAAATCCCGTCTCTCCATAGGCTGCACTCAGATTTGCTGAACATCTGCTCCCGTGTTGATGCTGTTCTAATCATGTTTGTAATGAAGAATATTGTGGAGGGAGGATGCTTGTCATGTATATTAAGCCTTGTCACATGTGTCCAGAGCTGCAGGCAGAAGAAACTGGCCTATTGAGTTTGCGTTGAAATCACTTGGGTATGCACTTGGGGTGAATCAGCTTAGCAGTTTCATGCTGGCAGACACCAGCGTGAAGACACAGCTAAGGCAGCATGTGCTGTAGCCCATTTCTTTTTGCTCTGGATGTTAGTTCAGAAGGGAATAGATCTGAGATAACTGGAAATTAGCTGATGAAGATGGAACAGAGAGATAAAACATTTTAGGCCTTACAGGTGAGCCTGCGGGTCAAAGACAGGTGGGGAGAACTAGTGGCACTAGAGAACTAGCCCTCGCCCAGGATCTGGTGCAAATAACAACCTAGTCAAGACTGAGTGAAGGCTGAAAATACTGCAAGGTAAATGGTAGGTATTACACAGCTTTTACTTGCTACTGTAAGCCACAGACCAAGAATCATAATGCAACATATTTCTATAGTTCATTTCCTACACAGATAATGTAGACCTTCCAGAAGCATTTTAGACCATTTTTAAAAGACACAGTTTTGCATGCCATATATGAGATGGATTTTGGTTTGTGAGCCACATAAGTAAACTAGTATATTTTATAATTCTCTGTATATTTTTATAGGAAATAGAAAGAACAGGCATTATTTTATAGGGAAAAATATTGCTTTTATGAGTTAAACCTCAGCTTGGTATTAATAAAAAAGGTTTGAGTAGAGTGACTTCCCACCCAAAAATACAGGTTTGTAACATCAAAGCATTTTGTAGAAACCTCTCATTTCTGGAGAGGTGGAGAGACTTGCCAAGAAGTTACAGAAATGCATCCCTTTGTGCTGAATGTCAAGAAGACTGACAAAATATTCTTTTTAGGTGTTTTTGTTCTCCTAGTGTGTACGTGACCACTTCGAGAACATTTGCAATGCCCTGCTGAGATAGACCAGTGATCCGTGTAGCACAGTATTTTGTCTCCTGTGGTGGCACTAGAAGATGCTATTTAGAAAGAGTGTGTCCAGTTTTTCTTCAGTCAATTTCCCTCACTCTCCAGCAACCATGACTGTTGTATTAAGGATGTCCCCGACTATTCTGTTTAGTATCCATTTATGGACACACTAAACTTGATGGTACTGCCATGCTATACAGTCTTCTTTTAGAGCATGGAAGTTTAATTTTTGTGTCATTATTATATCCTTATTTCTATATATAATATTCCATATAGTAGAATATAATGTTTTCAACATTAGGAAAACATTTCCAAATTAAATATTTTTCAATGTGTCATAATAAATATAGAATCCTGTTCATTTGAGTGGAAGAATATATTGCAATTTTCAGTAGACTGCTAGCTCTGTTTTCTGATCAGCTCTAATATTAGAAAGTACCTTCACAAACAGTATTTCAGTAGCTAGTGCAATCTGTACAGGCACTGATTATGCCCAGTCTTGACTGTAATGAACCCGATTCGTCTTTGTTCTCATGTAGAAACCTTTTCTTGTGGTAGGGTAATCTTCATCAGAGAAATCATGTGAAACTGTGGAAGAGCTTGTGCTTGGACTCTGCTTCTCTAAAGAAGTGGCATGTTAGCCTTCCCATTCTCTCAACCTTTTGACATGGGAAAATAAATGCATTAAATAATTTATTTTAATTAAAATAATTGACTTAGTTCTAATTATTTGTTTTAATTGATGCATCGGTAACTTGTATCATTCTGCATTGTTGCAGGCAAAGTGTTATACTTTTGAGTTTGATCTTCTGAATGTTTCTTGATATTAATTGAACCTGCTAACCAGACACTGATAACACAAAAGAATTGCGAGAAGATTATAATAAAGAATTATTGTGATCCAGTTGCAGCTATGTTTGCTAATTTAAAATTTGCCTGAAGTCGTTCAAATTTGTTACTTTCCTTTGATCTTTTAAAGTTAACATCAAGAGGAAAAATGTTAAACATACAAATATCTAAATTCTCTTTTTAAATCCTTGGGAAGCTTCTATTTGTATTGCCTTTTCTTCCAAAAGGACAAAATCATTGAACTCAGTAAACAGAAGGGGTTTGAATTAAACTAGAACACAAAAAAATTTAGTGAATGAATTCACCTGGTACTCTCTTCACAAACGTAGACAAAGTACAGACCCATGATGTGGATTCCACTTAATCGAAGTGAAGACACTGTAACAACTGTAAAGGTAGACCCATATGGAAAACAAGATTAAAGTGCCAACCTGCTGTACCAGGGCAATGGTGGCCCATTGCTACTGGATTAATTCCAGTGGTTTGCCTGACCTGGGAAAGCTTGCACATCTAGCCAAAATGCTTAAAATCGTAAGAACTGAGAGAGAAACCGTCTAACAGAGAAATGTTGTTCTGTAGTGGACGCAGAGTAGAAACCAGTGTAGTTCCCACTCAATTACCGATTATAGGGGCTGTTTCAGTTGTCCTATGAGTCACATATAATGTGTATATAACAAGCTGAGACCCTCTGATGTAACTCCTTTCTGGTTTTGTACAGATCCTTTAGAAGAATTACATTTCTGAATTTGCCCAGAGATGGAGAGCTCAGCACTACGTGTAGAGTATCAATTACTCCTTTCCAATCCTTAAAGTGAGCCTTCCTAGCAAGAGCTTACATCAAAGCTTCAAGCCAGGTACAGCAAATGGATTTGGAAATGGAGAACCAAGAGGGTAACAAAAGTCAGTGGTGATCTGAAGCAGCTGCGAGCCTATGTCACCAGTGTAGCAGAGGGGAGTTATTAAGGAGGATTTGGAGGATAGTGCTGTGGTTTTCTGTTTGTTTTGGCTGCTCCTTCAAAGCAGAAAGGAAAACATGTTATGCCTACAGTTACCCAGTAGTGGATGCCAGCACTCTGAGTTAATCAAGGATAGGAGTTGATCTGTTGCTGCCTGAGGAAAGACTGCTGAGGGCCTCAGCAGTAAAAGCAACTAGCTCATGTTTGATGTGATTGGGAAGGGGCAGCCAGCCTAAGGGTTCAGGGGAAGAGTGGCATGGTGAGAGGTGACTGGTTAGTTCTAAGAACTCACTGAGGTGGAGAGAAGATGATGTTACAGTTAACTCCTGAGTGAAATGAAGAATGCTGAGCAATACATCTGCCCTGCTGCCTCTGGTCTGGAGAAAGTCTGCTGTGCTGTTGCACTGTTGTATCTGCTGTTTGGAGAGTGAAGTTTAGCATAGCGGATACTTCCAGATGTTTGCAAATGCTGACTGTGGTCACAACGAGAGCTCTAGAATTCATGGAATATGTATAAATTTTCATCACAAAATCATAAGCGAACAGTGACAGCATAATTTGCATATATGTCAGATAGAGAAAAATTAGTATAATTAATGCCCAAATCTTGTGTGGCTAATAGTCTTGGATTCTTTACTGACCTACTCTACATGGAAGAGTTTCTGATCACGTTGCCTTTTCAACATCACATGTAATTCTAACATATGGTGAAATTCACTGAAGTGCATCTTCATCATTTAAAGAACAACAACAAAAAATAAATTCCTCTGCTCTGCTGTATACTGTCCTATGTATGGAGTGTATTTATCTAAAGAAACATCAGTCTCAGCAGGTCTGGTTGCCTTGAGAAATGGAGATTTATCTTTTTTCCTGCTGGGAGCTGATATACTAACACTGCAAGTCTAGGTTGCAGTGTAGTTTGCTACAAAACAGGAGCACCCGCTGTCCAAAGATCTAGGTATCAATATTTTTCTTTTTTAAAGAAGGAGGCTAAAATTGCCAGGAACACCATATGGATTTCTAGGATCAGGACAACAGTGTATTAATGAAATTCAGGTCCTTTTCTTACCTCCACGGGCATTAAGAAAGTCAGAGGCACATCACCCAAATATTTCATTGCTATTCTGTAGCTTCACGTGGATAAGGCTTCAGCTGTTTGAGGGCTGGGAGATGTAAAACTCCAGAACTGGATGATGTAAAACATGAAGAGAGACAAGAAACTGGAAAAAAACACCACCACCCCTCCCTGCCCCCCAAAAAAACAAACCCAAGAGAGATTCTTTTTGCAGTAGGCAACAATATATTTACTTCTGACTCATTAATTTTGATTCTATGAGCCTCTATAAGGAGACTGGCAAGTTCTTTGTGTTATATAAATAGATCAGTATTTTTAAAGCCTTTGTATCTTGATAATCTTTCTTGACCAGGCTATCAATGCCTTTACCACATTCCTATATCCCAGTCTAAAAGGGCAAAGAGTCCTGTAAAATGTGTTAGGCAGGAGATGCCTATGGTTCTTACGATCAGAAAGTGCTGTCACCCCCATATGGCCAACACAATGAGGCTCTGCTTCTATTCTGCATCCAGGCACAGACTGCTGCTTCAGAGTGCTGTTTGTGTCAAAGCAGGCTGGGCACAGAGAAGAAAAAGCTCAGAGCAAGGCAGGTAGTTCTGTCCTTGTCTCTTCCTGAGTTTTCCAGCACCATGATGAATCCTGATAGCTGACAGTAAAACATTTTTCTCTCCATTAGCTTGGTCTCTCTTCTTTCTCAGCTAATGGTATTGTCACTGTTCACGGCACCTCTTGGTGTGTAGAAGAGGGAGAGAGGAACTGCTGTCAGTGTTGCAAAGCAGGTAGTACTTGTTCTTGATGTGGAAGCACATTTGGCTGAAAATATCTGCAGCCTCACAGCTTGCAGGAAGGCTCAGAGCCTGGGTAGATGCTGATCATACAGTATCCTTTTTGGATATTGCATGGTGGGAGTGAGAGTGACTTAGGCTAGCATATCTGAAGTTTAGCAGGCAATTTCATGTCATTGGAGCTGTTGGGACTTCAGCTGTTGAAGTCCATTCAAGTGAAGGTTTTGTCTTTAAAAAATAATGCAATTGTAAGGAATGGGTAAGAGTATGGAAACTGGAGCTTTTCTTATTGCTGGGATAGTTTTGGCAAGAATGGGAAAAAACAAATTCAGTGACATGCATTTTTGTGCAAGGCCTCCCTGAGTAACAAGCAATTGCTGGAGTGAGCCCCATAGGATCTGTGGGAATGCCTAGAAGCAGGACCCAATAGTCTCATTTTGGCTTTCAAAGAGATAAGCCTATCTGAGATAAACTAGAGACATTGCTATATCAGTTACTTCTCTTTTACATGAAATAGAGGACCTTGTGGTATGTACAAATGAATAATTTATTTAGGATTTTCCTTTGGCATGTTTACAGTATAGAATCACAGAATCAACTAGGTTGGAAAAGACCTTTATGGTCATCAAGTCCAACCATTATCCCAGGACTGCCAAGACCACCACTAAAGCATATCGCTGAGGGGTATGCTCTTGTAAGATACAGCAGCTAATATATGCAGATACTTTTCTATCTAAGGAAATAAAGACAAGTTTGCGGAGCTTAAAAGAGCCCTTTGATTGGAAGTTGATCTGTATAATGGAATATATGATAAGAACTATAATAAAAAAATATATGCAACTTTTTTGGTACGGTAGATTTAGTATAAAACAATAATCTTTCAGGAAATGAGCATAGTGGAAGCAAACTCATCCATTTGGGGTTTACAGTGGGTGCGGTGGGGGAAAGTGAGTTGTCATTTGTCTAAATGTTATCAGGTATTTCCAAATGACACATATAGAAGAAAAATTAAGCAATTGAAAATTGCTTTTTCATATTTCTCAACATGGATCTTTTTGAGTAATGTCTTTGGTTATAATTGCTCCATTCAGACCAACTCTGAATATTTTGGTCCATTACATGTCTGAATTATCCTTCATTTCTCCATTTCTAATGTATCCCTCTTTGCTTCCCAATTATAGCAATTTTTCACTCTTGAATTATGTCCTATTTTCTTAAGATCAAAGTTGTGTGGCTACAACTATCATTTGATGCTTCAAAGTTTTAGTAAAAACTCGTGATTTCTGAAATAATGAGTATTTCATGTTACACTGTTGTTTCCACAGTCCACATCCTTTAAACAGCTGGTGAGCATACATTATGGCCCACCTTGCTGGAGAATACTGCACATACAAAAAGCTAGTTCTATGTAAACTCTAGGAGTTTTTGCCACCGTGAAGTAAAGCAAAAGCCCAGAAAAAAACAAACAGAGTTTTACCATTCCAGCATGTAATTGAATAGCATGTGGATACTATGCTCTCACGTTCTGATATTTAACATTTTTGATCATGGTTTTACTAAAGATTTGAAGTTATTTAAAAAAAAAGAAAAAGAAACGACAACAAAAATAAAAATGCAGGAAACCTACCATCAAATCCAAACGCTGCATTTGTATGGCTTTTGGTGAAATCCCGGATTATCAAACCTTCTTTAGCTCTAGTGAGGAACGACATCGATCATCTTAAGAGTGCTTTGGCTAAGCCTTGTCTTTTTGCTTCAGACATCTGAGGTTTAAATGCTTAAATTCAAGTGTGATAGACAATATAATTTTGCTGTGTTAGTTCTTAGTTTACAGGTTGGGTCCCTTTATACAGGGAGTGACTGGAGCAAATGGACTTGTCTGTTGTGTAGAAAGGTCTCCTCATCCTTGTCCTTTGTTTGCCAGAGAGGGCTGGAGTTGGCAGATCGTAGAAGAACAGTGTAGCAAGGACCAAGGAGCCAGGACCTGCAGGAAGCAGCCTGGCGTCAGTGGTGACAAAAAGAAAAGTTTCTTGGGCTCCAGAAAGGATGTCAGCATTTATTGCAGTTCAGAAAGCTGCTGACTTTGGTGAAACCAAACCCTGGAAGCAAGGAACTGCCTTGCATACTGAGCAAGGAGAGCTTGGTTTACAGAGCATTCTAATTTCAGTTCTGTCTGATCTAGTCTCTCAGAGTTAAATCATTCCAGCAGTTTACTTAAAAAGACCCCGGGTCTTTTGAGTTTAGCATCCTTTTGGCTCTTACCAAATTCTCTTTAAGAATGTTTTGGAATGATCTTCAGGACACTCTTGCTGTGATAGGATCCCATGACAGTTACAGAGTTGCAGTAGCTTCTTTTGTAGTCACCAGAGAGAGGCAGGCAACTCCTAGAGCAGTTAAGCTGACCTGTCCTGCACGCTTCTGGAAGAAGAATTGCATTTTGGCTGAATTTGTTTCAGCTTCACTCCTTTTGTAAAAGGAGCCTTTCAACAAGTCCTATTATTTGGATCAGTGCTTCCCCAGCCACTCTTTCAAACTCAATAGAGAAGATTTCTATTGCAGTAATTTAAATTACAGTGAATTACACTAAATTATTGTCTTTATGTAGGAACATAGACGTAAAATGAATTATGTGTAGTGTGGACATGGCAGTACTTGGAACTACTGTCTCAATCCCAAAGCATGGAGAAATGATACTACAAAAGAGGAAGGTACTTTGAAACTTTTCTTAATTGGGGAAGAGTGAACAAAAGCAACATGATTCTGAGCAAGCCGTATAAGCTGTGAAGTGCTCGCTGTCACCACAAGCTGCTTTATTTGCTTACAAGATTCTGTGTGTTTTCCAGAGCCTCAGCTAAGCTTGCAGCAGTCTGTAGAAATACTTCTGTTAATGTTACTGATCCCTAACTTACGCCCTGCTTTTTCTCCTTTGCCAAATGAATGGTTTTGCACTGTAAATGTTATTTTTACCACTATTCCTTGTGTATAATAAAATGATGAATTGTACTGTTTTCTATATCAAAATGTTCTGTCTTGATAAACTGCCTCTTGCATTTGCTCAGAAAGTTCTGGGCTCATAACTGACCAGTGCCTTTCAGTTTTGTAGTTAGGTTAGTCATGATTTTGCACAGTGATCCTTCCATTTATTTCATTTTTTAAAATGAATTTAAACCCAGTGTTACACTGTTGTCAGGCTGCGAAGCTGTAGTCGAAGCTCCTTCAGAATTTCTATTGCAAATACATTATCTGGTGAATTAGATCTCAGTTGCTTTACATAGCACTGTTCCAAATCATAACTTGATACCAGTTCAGCTGTATACTCTTTTGGGAAAGATATGTAGACAAGTGATAGCATTAATTTCTTCATTAGCAACTTCATGGAGATGTAAACGTATTGTAACATAAAGAATGTAAATTATGGGATGGTGCAATATGAAGTTTGCATCAGAAGTAGCTAGCAGGGGAAGTCAGCTAAGATGTTCCCTGTAAACCTTTTGTACAGCACTGTTACCTACTTGCTTTCTTTCATTCTGTTAGAGACAGAACAATATTACAAATGCTTTAGAACAGAATAAATCTTGCTTTGAGGGGCTTACTGCCTTTTTTTTCCCTGTTTATGTAAAGTCCAGTGACTTCATTCAATTATGCTGAGGTTGAAAGAAGAAATTTAGAAGGCTACAATATGGGCATAGATGCAGCTTTTTCTGTTTATCCACAGTGTGAGGTTGAGATATCTATGTCCTGAGAAAAATAAGTGGCTGTGAAGGCTAGCATTGCATAAGATGGAATAGGCAAATTTTTCCTCTGGGTGGCTGTCTTGTCAGTGCATGCACTTGACAAAGAAAATAAGAAGTTAAAAGCCAAACTGAAAGTGAAGAAATCAGATGCAACAACAAAACACCCATGAGGCTGTGACTAATGCAGCCCTGAAGGTGCTAGATCATGTAAGAGAGCAAATTATAAATACCACATGGTTTGTGATCACTGAAGCTAAATAACTCAGGAAAGATGTCTGGTTTAGTGATATGTTTCATTTGGGCGAAATTCAAAGTAATCAGCTTTACCTAAAAACATAGGGCATTGCTATAGTTTCTTCTGGTTGTGGTTGTCTTGTATTGCTATTAGGAAAAATAGGAACCCTAGTGTATATCTTTCTTCCATTTGAGGTGAAATTAAATCTGCACTGCGCAGAGAGGAGCTGCATATTGAACCACTTGGCCTGTTGAAGAAACTGATTTAGTTCCCCATAAGTCTTCACAAGGACTTTCAAGTATTTGTGCTAGGTGTCAGGTGCTGTCAGTGGAATGTGCTCTTTGGCAGTAATACTTATGAAAGCATGTCACACCATAGGCAGAGAGCAGGAGTTGATCTGGTCACAGCTGACTCTGTGTGACAGCCATTATTATGAGATGGACAGTCCATCAAATTCTGTCTTGGAGACATGACAAACAAAGTGACTCAGGAATTGGCTGTATCAGGTTGATTCATTTTAATTGAGAACTCATTTGAAAAGTTGAAGATGGAAGGAAATTGGAGTGGAAAATATACCAAAATAATTTTGTTCACTCTCCTGAGGAAAGGAAGGATGGTGGAGCAGCAGGATAAGAGTAATGGGCTTCAGGAGAGTATGCTTTACCCAGCTTGGCAAACTGGTAAGTACCTGTGCTTAGTAAAGTAGTGTAAAAATGAAGGAAAGCAGGGTAACTGGCAGTTATTAAAAGACATTAAACACACAATAGCAAATTATCTGAGGCAGCGAAAAGAAAAAAAAACACAGTACGAGATCAGTAAGAATGGACCAGGGTTTATTTATTTTAATATTTCAGAATGCCTTCGAATAGGAGAAACAAAAAATGTGCAGCTAAGGTACAAGCGCTTAAGGATAAACTCAGAGAGGTTAATGTGAAGAGTGGTAAAGACAAGATTATATTACTAAGGCACAAGAGAAATTAGATACAAGAATGTTTAATGTACGAAGGAAGGAAAAATAATGACCTAGGAAGATACAAACCAGTCTGTTTAACTTTGATATCCCCAATTATTCCAGCACAAGTTAATAGAAACCACTGTAGAAATACCCAGAATCCAATAATGTGGTAAGTGGTCGACTTGGATTGTGGCAGAGCAAATTATATTAGTAAAATCTTTTCTTTAAGCAGGGTAACTGGTGTAGCAAGGGGAAAGCAATATATGAGATGTGTCTTTTGCAAGGTTTGGTATGGTCCCATGTGACATTCTTGTGACAAAAATGTGGAAATACATAAACAATAAAGCAGATAACCTCTTTTTCATAAAACTGGATTCAGTTGTTCACTTTTGGGCGGGGAAACTCTCAAGTGGGCATCTGCTTTTGCTCTGTTCATTAATAACTTGAGTGATGAAGCAAAGTCCACATATAAAGTTGGAAGTGGACACCTAGTTTAATTACAGGCACATTGGAGGATAGCATCAGATTCACAGTTGTGAATGCCGGAGGGATTCTTTTAAATCACAGAAAAAAAAGGTCAGCAGACACATGAAAGTACTGCTATCCATGGGAAGAAGAAATGGAGAGTCTTCTGTTCAACTCTTCCCAGCTAAGACAAGAGTTCCAAAGGAATTCTGTATGCAGTTTGGAGCAAACATCAGTGGCAAATTGCAGGCAGTCTAAATTTAGAAAACATGGATGATTTCAAAAGGTTTCAGCAACTAAGTTTGTACAGCCTAAAAAAAAAGAAGAATGACATATCATGACAGTAGTCTGACGGAGATAGTGTTAAGTAGAGAATAATGATAATTCATTATCAAAGACTACTGGAGGGAAGGACAAAAATAAAGCAGTTTTATTGGAAGCAAAAAATATTCGGGTTGGGTAGCAGGAAAAATACTGTAACTTTCAGGCTAGTGAAACACAGAAACAGGCCACTTAGAAAGATTGGAGTCTCTCTTAGTGGGAGATTTTTAGGAGCAGGTTAGACAAATATCTGTCAAGGACTGGCTGGTGTACTGTTCCCATCAGGGCAGGCTGAGAGAGTTGGGTTTGCTTGGCCTGGAAAAGAGAAGGCTCAAGGAAGACCTTACAGCAGCTTCCAGTACATAAAGGGTGCCAACAAGAAATCTGGAGAAGGAATTTTTACAAGGGCTTGTAGTGACAGGACAAGGGGGAATGACCTTAAGCTGAAAGAGGAGAGATTTAGATTAGATACAGGTTTTTCATTGTGAGGGTGGTGAGGCACTGGCACAGGTTGCCCAGAGAAGTTGTGGCTGCCCCATCCCTGGCAGTTTTCAAGGCCAGGCTGGACGGGGCTTTGAGCAACCTGCTCTAGTGGAAGATGTCCCTGCCCATGGCAAGGGGTCTGGAACAAGATGATCTTTAAGGTCCCTTCCAACCCGAACCATTATCTGATTCTGTGAAAGTACCAGATTTCTACACAATGCAAATAAAGTGGACTAAATTATTTCTTGGGGTCTCTTTTACTCCTACGTTTCTGTAGTTTTATGACAACAAAACAGCAGCAAATAAAAATCTTTTTGTTCTTACAGCTGTCAGTACTAAAAGGAAGGTGGAGTCAGCTCAGACAGGCAGTGCTTCTGTACTGCAAGATCAATGGAATGGGTCAGATTCTATTCTAAAACCAGAAAAAAATAGAGATTAGTGCCTAAGATGCTTTTAGCATTCTTATGTATGATAACATTAAAGCGAGGTATGACAGTGTGACTTTTTTCTAACTATTGTTTGCGCTTGCTCTTAAGTTGTGCATATGTGATGTGCTACCCAGTCATTTATGCCTGTGCAGCCTTTAAAGACAAGGCAGGTAGTAATTGTAGTTGCCCTGCTATTCTCATCCAAGCCACTGAAATAAGATGAAAGCACCTTGACAGCTGCAAGATGCAAGCAAATGTTACCTGACAGCTTAGTACAGATGCATATATCAGGAGCAGTTAGATGATTAAAGGCTATAATAGCCTTAACAAAGGTGCAGCTGCTAGTTTTCTTAAAAGCAAAGCCGATGCTGAATCCTTATTTAATGGAGAATCAAGAAGAGCTCAACAGAGAGAAGTGCATCAGCTGGGTCAGATGGAGAGTGAGTACGACCTAAAAAGAGCACCTGGATGACTGTGATGTGATGGCAGTTTTAATTGACATTTCGTGTGTCAGGATCATGCTGTTTTATAAATCTATTGCTGTAGACATCTTTGCATACAAATAGCTCAATTAAAGTAGTACAGGGTTGTGGCAGATGGGTGAGTGGAGGACTGTATGTCATCCCAGTATGAATCTTTACCTTTTGAGTGCTGGAAAATCATAAGGGAGGAACACTTTGCTACCACTGTAGAAGAGTCATAACACCTCTTCTGACACAGCTATGTATGGCCATCTGAGCTACAGCCTTTGCATGCAGGTATTCACATGGATCAAGACTTCTATCAAATTATTCTTTCCCTTGGTCTGAGTGTGGAAGATTTCCTTAGTCCTTTCCCCCATTACTGCTGTCTAAATACCTGAACTAGGGACTGAATATATTAAAATCCAAATATTATGAATTATAGAAAACTATAGTTTGAAAGGGACCTTTGATGGTTATTGGGTCCAGCCCCCTGGTCAAAGATGTTTAACTCCTATGTTACAGGTTTACACAGGGTCTCTGCCATGGAAGTTGTGAATTGATGGAGATAATACAGACTTGCTAGATAATCTGTTCTGGTGCTTAACTACTTTTGTTGGAGAAGCTTTTCCTTTATGCTCAGTAGGAATCTGCTACCTTGCATTTGGGGATTGTTGTCTCTCATCCTTTGGTGTGTGCCTCTGGGAAGCATCTGTCTGTCTTCTCTACCCGTTTTTAGGTAGCCTGCAGGGTTCAGTTTACCCTTTTAGTTGCTTGTGTTTCCAGGTAATATTTGCATTCTATCATTGCAGGCACTGAAAATACTGCCGGTAACTAAAATACCTGTAAATCACAAGGAAACAATAGAAAAAGTGGCTAAGATTAAATTGATGAAAATTGCTCATGTACAAACTTATCACGATAACATTTCTAAATAGCATCCTTGTGGGAGGATCACCAGTATCTTCCCTTACCATGTCTGACAGGCTGGACATTTACAAAAGTCTCTCTCTTTAAATTAAGTTTATTTAAAAAGCTTAAAAGAGGATTTCTATCCTTTGCTGGGAAAATGCAGCCTTTGGAGACTTCCTAAAAGCAGTTCAGAGTGAGGGGCTTTGGTTTTGTATGCACTTCACATACCTGAGTATGTGGTAGCTGAGAACCAAACTGAGAAAATCCTTTCAGTTTACATATGCTACTACTAAAGATGCCACCAACACTTCTTCCATACACAGTTTTCCTCCTGGAATTACTAGCTACTTAAAATAGGTATTGTAAAACTGATGCAAACCACAAGAAATGCATCTGTGCATGTAATAGAGAATGTGTGCGTACTTGTTTTGAGTGTGGGAGAGGGAAATAGAATTAATACTCACTTCACAGAAGAGCCCATGTCTCATGACAGGTTGAAAGACATTAAATTTGGTGAGTTACTTTGACCTTTAGGAAGCTGCCCTATGGCACACAGCTCAGACTGACACATAGCTTCTAGTCTATGTCTGTGTCGCAGGTTCTCCATGTGTTTCTTGTCTCTTTATAGTGCCCTTCATCAAGGTATTCTGAGGAGTTTTTACCAAATGATGTGGACTTACGACCCAGACTGATTAGCTGTTTGGTCATGTGAGTTCACAGTGCTTGCAACAAAATAACAGCTACCAGCACCTCTCTTCTCTTGATGCTTTGCTGGAAGGATCTTTTTTAAAACCATCTCTATTGCTTTCATGATTTCTTGCCATCCAAGCATTACAGTTGGCTTAACTCCAACACAGCAACTTTGGTAAGAGACTACACAGCTTTTGACTATGGACAGCATGCTACTAAGAAGCATAATTATGAGCTGCAATATTTAACAACACACCAGGAAACTTCCATTCTGACAGTGCTGCTAAATAATGTTTGCCCTATAACCTGTTATTGGAGGACTGCATGTAAGTTGTGAATTATCTCCAGGGATGGAGATAACGCAGACTTGAAGATAATCTGTTCCAGAAGAAATGTGATTTTTTTGTTTTTTTAATGGTTTGGGGATTTCTTTTTCCCCTTGAAGTCCTTTAGTCATGAACTAGATCCTCGTCAGCATCCTCAAGAGTTATGTATTGCCCTGTCTACTTAGATTCCCAAGCAAATATGGTCCAGTACTGCAACTGCATTAGGCAGGAATATCGTCTTTTTTTTTTTTTTCTCCTGTTAGGAGAGGGAATTTTTGGGGTGTTTCTGATAAGCTTGCATTGAACACACATGCAATTTGATAGCCAGAGTCAGAAGAAAGAATCTCTGTTTGAACTTCGGTTAAGTGCATAGCTCTAGGGATGTGTGGCAGCTTCACCTGCAAAAAAATAGACAGTAGAAATAGGAAATGAGACCAGACGCAACATTTTACCCATGAGGACTTGTTTAGCCTGTATAAAAGTAACCTGATATTTTAGTTAAGTTTTATCTTACAATACTGATATTTATCTCCTAATAGGGATTTGTATCTTATAAGAGGGGTAGAAAAATTGTTTAAAGCGACATGTGTAAGAAAAAAAAAACCAACATTGCTGACCCAAGCAAATAAATTCAGTCTTGGCTTCAATGCCTAAACATTGAAGAAGGCAATTTCTGGGCTACAGTTTCTTCCTTCTCCTGCCTAAAAAAAGAATATATTCCTTTCTGGGTTAGTTTTCTTTACCTTGAACCTTCTTTAACTTTCTTTACCCTGAAAAACCAAGTTTTCTTTACCTTGAACCTTTTTTACTTTTACTAGAAAGACTAGCAGATACCCAGCTCTGTAAAGAAAACAGAAGAATATCCACCTATAAGAAGCACAATTTTAATACTAGATAATGAAGAAAAATAGTTTTAAGAATATCATATATGCAATTTATTTCACAAGTGGTTTGTCACTTGTGAAAGAGTTTCAGTGCCCTGAAATGCAAATGCATTAGATTAACTAGAATTGTTATCATCCATTTTGTTTGATTAAAGGTGTCACTGGTGTCACAAAGTTAAAACAGTAGAGACCCAGGGAAGGTAATGTCGTTGTAGAAAAAAAAAGTGACTAGAAAAAGTCAATGGCAGACCAGCATGGCTAAATGCAGTAAGTTAAATCCTGCTTGGGAATCTGACCCTGATCCAGCGAAGTGCTTAATCTCACAATTTAAGCCTGCGAATTCCTCTCTCTCTAAGTGTGCATGCTGTCCCAGTGAAGTAAGGATGAGATTAAGAGAGTTCTAAGATTGTTGTCATAGAGCTCAGCATCTATTAGGCCAGTGCCTTCACTGAGCTGATGCAGGACACATCTTTCAACAAGACTTACGTATTAAATACTTTTTGTGTGGGCATTCTTGTGCTGCAAGTTCAATGCAATCCAGGGGTTCCAAAGGTAGTCAGAAAATTATTGTAGTGGTTGGGTACAAAGTGCTATGAAATGCTTTTTCAGTAAGGTGCAAGTGTTTCTGTAATTGCAGCACAGAAAAAATGTAGAGGTATAGAAGAACAGATTAAAAACATCATATAAGGCGTATCTGATATCTGGAATTCTGCAGTTGAAAGGTTTTATTGATAAATTCTGCCCTTAATCTGAATAGACTTCAAAATACATAGTCAAAAGGAATGACTGTTTTGTGCTGCGTTGGTAAAATGTCATACATGAGTATTTATTGTCATTCAAAAAGCCACCGGATGATATGATATTAAACTTCCAATTTATTTCACTGTTCTGTTGGAAGCAGCTGCTCCTTTACAGAGGTAATGTCAATGAGCGTTTACAGAGGAACAGTCAATGAGTATTAGTTGCATTATGGATAGTTTAAGAGCTTAAGTACCAATTTCTTCTTTGCGGGTGTGTAACTGCTACAGAGTTAGCTGCTAAAGCTACATTGTTGCTTCTTCCTGTGGAAAAACTGTAAGTGATAAAAATGAGCAAATGAAATACTGCAGGTCTAAAATGATCTGTTGGTGATGTGGGTGCACTGATCTTTTTAGAGAGCAAGGCCAAACCTCTGCTTCCTGTGTAGATGGGACCGGACATGGGAGACTTAACTGGACTACTATTATTAGCAGGAGAAACTATTATCCAGAGTAGATTGTGGCTCTGCATCTAGAACAAGAAGCTGACATGGTTGATGCTACAGTGGCTATAATTAGTCTTACACCCCTGGCCCACCTTGTTTCAGTGGGAGCTGAGACCTACCTTTCCATGGTGCTTTCATCATCTTTCATGATGCCCATCCCTTGTGTGTAACATCCTTCTACACCAGCAATTAAGTGCTGCTTAGCAAAGAGGGCATCTTTCCCCTTGGAGCATTTTCCTATCGGGGGAATTTCTTTGCTGCCTGTCTTTAAATCCATTCTATGTTGTATGTGGCTTTTGTATCTGAGAATCGATGCAGTAATAATCGATGCATTGCTGGTTAGTTGCACATGATGATATAGGAAGCAACTGGCATGCCCCACAGCACATGCCTTTGAAGCAAAATTATTGCACTATAAGCTACTTCTGTTTCAGTGAAAAACAATTGTGTATATAGGAAAACAAAGATATAGACTGCTGTATTTGTGTTTGTGCAAAAATAATTAAATGCAGAAAATAGTGGAAAAAAATGGCTAAAGTTGCTGTGTATGGTGTTTGTACAAATGGTAGACATGAGGACAGTTTGTGGTTTGCCAGTTTAATAAGAGCTCATTTGGCTACAAATACAAACCCCACTGAAAACTAAAACCAGGTGGCTACTCCAGCATTCTTAATTCCTTCTTACATTTCCCCCATGTTTTATAGCTGTGCAATGGAGGATCCGTGACTGATCTTGTGAAAGGATTTCTGAAGAGAGGCGAAAGGATGAATGAACTTATAATTGCTTACATTTTACATGAAGCTCTGATGGTAAGATAAGCTCTCAGTGAAAAGACTGTCAGTATTCAGCTCATATTTTTTTCTTTAAATGAGTGAGGATCATGTCTTCACTGACGCGGCTCACTATCTTGTATTATAGCAGTGTTTAATGAAATCGATGTAATGTGTAATTCAGATGGTTCTTTTTGAACAAGCAAGGTGAAGAAGAATTAGTCTGTTTCATTATTAAGAGAATGAAAATTTATTTCTGGCTACTGTTTAATTTCCTCAGTAAACACAGTTCTGCATCAGAATTGCTTTGCTTTTGAGAAATAGCGGAAATATGCCCCAAATAGTGTTCATTTTCTTATGTCTGTATCTAAAATATTATTGTAGCGAAATTATCAACAGATAGAGTGAATTCAAACACAACTACAAGAATTCTTTTTTTTTTTTTTACTTTGCCAATCAGGATCAAGTGTCATTATTTTTCATTTTGTTTTAACCAGAATTTGATATTCTGCAGTGGAATTTAGGCCTTAGCAGTTTTATTTGAGTTTATACTCTAAAGGTGTCATATAGAATGTAGATTTATAGTGCTTTTTTCCTGCTTTCATCTTGAAATGTCTACTTGACATGAAGTGGGCTAATTAAAAAATATCTGTTCCTTATGGTGTGCTAAGTGGGTTTTTTTCAGTAAGAATGACATCTCTGTGGTTTTGGATTAAAGAAAACCCATCTGCTTTATGGTTTTCCGTACTTTTCTGCTACTTTTTTGTTTCTGTTTTGTAGCATAGAGGACAGAAGTGTTAGTAGAAAGTTCATGTTTACATCTCATCTTTCAGGGACTTCAGCATTTGCATGAAAACAAAACTATTCACCGTGATATTAAAGGAAATAATATCCTTTTGACCACTGAAGGAGGAGTCAAGCTTGTGGATTTTGGTAAGTTATTATCACTTATATATGCAACTAATGTTGTACATCTGAAGTATGGAAAATAAAATAGAGAAGATTAATTATGTTTTTAATAAGTTTTTGAGTTCTTTGTTAAAAATTGTTTTGGTAACCAAAGTTATTATCTAACTTGATAGAAGTAAAATACTCAGAGACCTTGTGTTTTTACAACTTTGGGGTTTCCAGCAATTTTGCTAATGCTGTTTTGATAGCATGGCTAACAAATAGAAGCAATAATTTGGTGGCAGTAAGTGCCAAATGCTTTGAGGCAGACACTGAATGAAATGGCAAAGTTAGTTAATAGAGTTCAAATAAGGTTGGTACTTAGTTCCTTTAGGACCATGGGCTGTTTCAGTGAAATATGAAGCTGATAGGGAAAAGCTTCCTGTTATAGGTGAGAAGACTTAGAACTTACTAGACCTTGTGAAGAATATATGGGCTTCACCTCAGTTACATATACTTCATTAGTGTGATTTGAAACAAAATGAGATACTGCGAGAAAGCAGTAGAGGGGGAGATATTACATAGGTAATCCCCATTTTCCAAAGTCTGGGAAGACTAACAGATTATTTTTGGCAAGTCTAAACCTAAGAACTGGCACAAAGTGAAAAATATTTGTTCAAGTCTGTTAGGCCTAAAGTGATTTTTGAATGTTATCATCTGGTTTCACCACCAAAAGGGAAAAGCAGACACACAGGTAAGTGGATGCAACCTGTTACTTATCAGCCATACCACAGTGATTTGCCTTAAAAGTGTATTGGCTGCTGTTCCATATAAGGGGGAGTATAAAAAAATAACAATGTTTATTGTTATGAACTGCTATCCCCTGGTAGCACACTGTCTTCTAATGTTTAAATTCAATTTATTGGTGACTACTTCACAGCATAGCAGACAATTGTAAATGTGATTCCATTCAAAGATGGAAAATCTGAAAATTTTCCTTTACCCTCCAATTTTTTTTAATAAGATTTATTCAATTGATGCATAACAATTTTTTGAATTAATCATGGGATTTTAACTCCCATTGCTGTAGCGTCTTCCTGCCAGTAGACTGTATTTGTGTAACTCTCATTACTTCACATTTAAAATCCCCACGGTTATTAGGGTTACTTATTCTTCTGAAGATTCATGTATTTATGTTCACTGTTTTATTCATCAGATAAAATGTTCTATTGAAAAGCCTTCAGACTTCCTAAATTATCTTCTGTACACTTACTAGTATTTTCTGATAGTCTGGAAGTTTAATATGAGACAAAATCAATATTTTTGCTCACAGGTTTTTAACGTATTGTGTATACTATTTTTTTTAAGGTGCTGAAGGCAATTAGAGCCGTGGAGGATCAATGTTTCTGAAAATTAACTCACTTATGCAGATGTCAAAACATACAAGATGTAGGGATGAGGACCTGAATTCTTTATTCCCCAGTTACTGCAGTCTGCTGCTAAGACTGTAATTGAAAAATAACCTTAAAATCTTATGGGGAAAATTGTGATTCCAAAGCACAGATGAGAACATGCACAAGAAATAAACATACACACACCCACTTATGTGGGTCGAGGAGGGGCCTGCAGTATCTGCAGTCCTTCATCTCAAAGGAATATAGAAACTGCACCTTAACTTAGGAAGAGATAGAAAGAAATTTTCCCTGGCTTTTTTCACACCCCCCCCAAAAAAAAAACACACAAAAAAAAAGCACAATAATGAAGCCAATAATAGGCAGTTAAATAGGAAAAAATTATACAGTCTCCACAAAATGATCGCGGAAGACATACCATTCACCCTTCAGGCTGATGTTTAAGGTATTCAGCTGAGATTTGGAAGATTTGTGTCTTCTACTTAAGAGGATTTCAACCCACATTAATCAGATTCCAAGAGTATTTTTAAGCCGGGAATGTGAGTTGATCAAAATGCTGGCACTGCTATAGTGTTGTACATAAACATTTATTGGATCAGCGACTGAAACTCATAGGCATCTTTTAATATATAAGCCTGTGTATCTGCAGGCTACAGGATGAGACAGACATGCAGGCACAATCCCATTTTGTTCCAGTAAATATTCAGTGGAACAAATTTTTTTTGTTCAGGTTGGACCAATTATTATGTGGGGCCAAACAAGCAAACAAACAAAACCAACCCAAATAACCACCCTGGCCTTTCTAGCATGCACACAGCTTTTCTGTTGTGGGGAGGGGAGCAGAGGCAGTGGATTGAGGACCTCTTCAACCGCCAAACATGCTTGACAAAGGAAGTGATCCATTCCCAAGATAATTTTGTCTGTGCCATTCTCCTGCATGCTGGTTGATGATGAGGTGTTCCTGAAGAACCCTTTGTTCTCCTCTCCTGATACTCTTTATGATGGTTTTCATGTAAACAGGTGCATAAAATGTGTATCTGAAAGATGGGTCTGTGAAGTGCCTTATGGAGCACAATACTAGAAGACCTATCTTGAGTCTGTATGTGTTGTGTGGTAATGCAATTTGCACTTGTGTCTTTTTTTTGTCTTTTTTCTTTAAATAAAAGTACAGTTAGGAGCTTTTTAAGAGTCATAAATGAAAGAACAGTTAACTTTCAGTGAATTAAATCGCCTTTGAAAATAGCTTTACTTCCTTTGTTCTTTCTGTCTCTTTGAACTTGATGGTATAGAGTACCACCATTCTGAGTCCTTTCTTGCACAGCAGTACTGGCTTTCCAGAAGCTTCATTTTGTGACCCAGTTTATACACGTTGCCTTATGGTTGTTGTGTCATAGGTATTTGTATATGCTGTGGCCATAGTTTCTGGACACATTACAGTCTGTAACGGATGACCTTCACAACACTCTTATGAGGAAGTAAATTACTATAATTCCCAGTTAACAGTTGGGGATCTGAAACTTTGAGAGACTGATCTGCTTGAGGTAGCAGAGGAAGTGTGTGGAAAAACTCCCAAAATTCAGGCTAACAGGCTGAACTGTTTGCCCTTCATAGTGGTATTGACAGTTAAAAGGATGAGAAAGACTGAAAGAATACTGTGGCAGTGCCTCACCCAGATTGGTTTGAAGAGTGAAATTTTTGCTTTCCCTTAAAATTCTGCTGTAATATTGCTTAATTACCCCAGTAATTTTCTCATATCTAAGAAACACTCAATCCCTGTTGACGTTAATGATGAAATTAAGTAAACGAGTTTATAACGTCTCCACACCAGTGCGTCTGGAGCTCAATTACTTATAAAGGTATAGCCAGGTAGAAGTTTAAGTCCAAACCATTCAAGCCACAAGAAGTTTGAAATGCTGTTACAAGGGAAGCATCCTCTCTCGTCACATCCATCCAGTATGATAAGTTAAATTGGCAAAGATAAACAAAATCAGTCTTTTTTTACTACAAATAATGAGTAGCAACCAGGGGGATCTACTCTAAGCATCCCATGATCACAGATTCAGTCCCTGAATTCATTTAACTTCTAGATACATTACAAGTTTGTATTTTCCGTATGAGAGAAGGTTGACTGAAGGCTGTTTTGCTACCTCAACATTTGTGGGAATTAGCTGTTGTTCTGGTAGAAAACCTTTGGGGAAGGATGCTACGCCTGAGAATTGCAGCAATTATACTCTAAGCAAGGAGCATCCTCTACCATATCAATACAAATAATAAATAGCTGCACTATATTCAAGTGTAGCTGCTATGTTTTCAGTATAGGATAGAGATTTGATGGAAAAATATACATTTACATTAAAGGAAATTCCCTGCAGCACTTTAAAGGGAGACAGCTGTATAATATATTGTTTAAAAAGGGTTGGAGGCAAGCAAAGTGTAAACTAAATTCCCATTTTATAAATATTCTTAATTATATTCACAATTGCTTATTAGTGTTCTGGGAAGAACGCCTATTACATCTGTTTCTCAGCAGTCTGGTTGAATGCTATGGGTTGATGTTAAAGAGCCAGATTAAAAAGAAATTTTACCACTAAAAGTGCAGAAAAACACCTACTAAAATTTTCAAAAACTTCTAGCATGTAAATCCAAATTAATTTAATGCTAGATACCTATTGAAAGTCTTGTGACAAATTAATCTGCAGCTTTTACTGCCTAAATATCTTTCAGTGTCTGACCTTGTTTCATCAGTTAAATAAATGGCCTGAAGTCACTTGCGCGCATAGCACACCTCATCTGTAATCAAAATTCATATATTCATCTGCATCTTACAGTGTGTAACCAATTTCATAGGGAGCCAAGTGTATAACATCTGCTTACGCGGACAAATATTTGCTTCTTTGAATAGTCCCTCTCAATTCAATTTCTTTTCTTGAAATCAGGATGCTGCACAGGGCCTTTCATGTATTCAACAATATTAGTCTAAGACACAACTCCCATTTGGAAATTCTGAGATGTCAAATAATGTGCTGTTTGAAAATGAGAGAAATTTAGCTGTACTATTATTATTTTAACTTTGGTCTGAGTAAGTCCAAGTGACATTTCATTCTGAAAGATTTGACATGTTTCTGAAATCCCCTGCCATTGCAGTGAGTCTGAAAGCTTAAAACACAGAGCTTTTCACACTTACATGTTATTGAAAGAAGATCTTATAGAACATGACTCCCTATCAGCAAACTAGACATGTTGGTGACATGTGGGGAGCTCATGGAGGAAAGAACCACTTTTCCACTAAAAGTTTTGAAACATCTAGAGTTACGTTGCAAGTCATTCTTTCAGCTAAAAAACAGGAGAGTGTAATGCTGATGGAAAATTGCTCTTCAGCTGTGTTTCTGAGGGTTAACCTTGTAGGCTGACAGTTTTGAGCAAGGGCACAGGTTGCTCGTACTTCTTAAGGGACTGCTGAAGCCTGCTGCCACAGACTAGGAATATCTCATGATGAACAGCTGTTGCCTTGGAAGTGCCCACAAAAAAATGTAAGTGTAGATTGTACTCCATCACTTAGGCAAATGCATAGCTTTCCAGCAGTATTGTTCCTTGCTGAAGGCCATGTCCTTCTATGCATCTAATTAAAACATGCTTCCTTGCCACCTGTAATTAGACTGTTGACATTATTACCAAGAAAAGTCATAGGAAAAATAAAAACCAAGTCAGACATCTTAGCATCTCAATAGATATTAGAAATATTCAAGAAGTCAGACATCTAAATGGATATTAGAAATACTCAAGTTCTCAATGAAAATAAAAAGTTGGAGGACTCATTAAATCTTTGGAATTCAAGCCAATTTTTAACCACAAGAGTTTCCATGATTCCCCCCAGTTTGCCTATGACTATCACTGTGGGAAAGGGGATATAGAAAAGGATTGGCACTGTCTGTTTTTAGTTTCTTCTTCATTAATGGTATCTAAAACTCTTCATCATTAGTCTCTGAATAAGAAATACATAGGAAAGATTGAAGGGGCTTTTGTAGGTAAAGCAGGTTCCAGTGGAAGATATGGAAAGAAGGTAATGCAATCTCACTGCTGCTGGCAGATGGTGGAAAATTACAAGCTGTTCTGCATGCAGTTAATAGAATAATGGCTTCAAGGGTTCCTTTGATACTGTGGATAAAGAGATTGCATAAGTAAAATATACATTGTAACATTAATGGAATATATAGTGAAGGTAAGGTGATTTTTGTACTTCAACCATGCTCAGTTTGCATTTTTTCTGCTTTTTGTTGTATATCAAGTATTTGGTGTAAAAGTTGCATGTAAATATTGTCTTGGCATTCCAAATGCAGTTTCAGATATCACACTTTGCATGTAGCTAGCACAGTTTTATCGTGAATGTATAGTAACCTGAGTCAACTAGACATTTAATATGAATTGGGGGAGGGAATACTGTATTGCTGTATTTAGACATTACTTTGTTCAATACTTGAACTATTTCTTCCATGTAGTTTGGAAACTGCAGGTAGACGGAGGTTAGCTTTTGTGTTTGGAAGGTAATAGGGTTATTATTTTGTTATGGAGAGAATTATCATTCTTTTAAAGCTACTTGAAGTCATCCAAAGTTAAGGCAATGTTAATGCTGGCAGTTCTGGGTGGCCTTCTTATAACTGCAAATTGCAATTTGTTGAAACAAGCCAATTGTATGGCACTCTTTTTAGTAGTATATTTTTATATTAACTTTATTTTTATTTTAAAATGCATGCATAATTTCATTCAGATGATAACAAGTATTAAGTTCATTTCATGATTCAGTTGAGCTCATAAAATAAATTTCGTGGGGGTTTTCTCCTAGAAAGATTGTTTAATAATTCTGCCAACATTTTTCTTCCTTACAAATTATGTTAGTGATGCTTTACTACTAGTAGTGATCAGTAGTAATTGATCAACGTAAGATCAGATGCATGGATGTTTATGTTTTATTGCATTATATTCATGCCTATTCCCATAGAGAAATACAGGTCAAAATACCTAAGTATTCTGTGACTACAAAACAGGTAGAGTTTTTGAAGTATAGATGTGCCAGCAGCTGCTATAATGGCAAAGCAAGAATAGTAAAATCAGTTACACTGTAGAGCATGTCCAAAATATAGGGACAATCTCAAAGTAATTAAGGAGTCCATAGTAGGACTGCATCTTAGTAGTTCCACCTGTGTAATTGCTCACCTCTCCTGATTTTCTGGTGCATGAGGAGCTTTC
The DNA here is from genome assembly GCA_009867235.2 of Psittacus erithacus. NCBI lineage: Eukaryota > Metazoa > Chordata > Aves > Psittaciformes > Psittacidae > Psittacus > Psittacus erithacus. The sequence goes on along the minus strand of WYDI02023456.1, from coordinate 15,080 downwards.
TGCTGGTCATGCGGGGAAAGCATCTGAAATCTTGGGGCAGAGGGTGGGGAGGGAACCGCAGCTCTGTTCCCTTGCTGTGACACAGTGCTTTGGAATCTCCCTACCATGAACAGACTTGATAGATGCAGTCTGTTGACTGATCACAGATCAGTCTAGCAAGCCTTGTGTGGCATCTGGCACTTCAGAGGGAGAGAAGACTCACAGGACTGTGCTGCGAATGCATACAGTACAATTTGGGCTGCAATAGATTGGGAGTCTAGAGCCACCTTGTGCTCAGTGAATGGGTTGAGAAGACAGTTGTGACTGATCCAGGTTTGAAGCCCTGTTGGAACATTTTGAGGAGGGACATTTTAATCTCTGTCCCTTTTAATATATATCATGGTTCCCAGCCTCACGTGTCCTGCGAGGAGGAACCATTGAAGAGGAACTGAGCATGACCTTGAGTAATTTTCCAGACTTGTAGATTACGTACTCTAGAGTAGTCAGAATATCCTATTGTGTCTCTTTCTCCTTGCCCTGCATTAGTTATAAATGCTGTCTGAATCATTCAGCAAAAATGAAACAATTAATTAAAATAATTTAATTTGAAAGTATTAAAAATAAAATAATTTTTTCTGCCCTTAGCTTACTTCAAGCAATGAATCATAGCAAGACTCGTATTTGCCTTAGTCATTCTAGCGTGCATCATAATAAAGCTATCTGCTTCACTGATTCAGATCAAAACCAGACTATTATTGTGTTGTCATTTCTGTGTACCATATAGTGTGATATTCACATGTTGCTTCTAAAAAGCATTTACTAAGGGACTGTGGCAGAAGCCAACAGAAGTAGAAGACTTTGAAGAAAGCTTTCTTTGTGAGCAGTTTGTCAGACTGCTTTGAGCCCAATCATAGTAATAATTCCAAATTTTTCAAGCTAGGGTTAGCAAGGATAAAATGGATTGAATTGGCTTGAGCTGTGGAACATTTTCATTGCCGAATGTTTAATTCTTTGTTGAAGGCTTAGTCCCTAAAAACTTACTTTATGGGCCACGTGTGAATGAAAACCTTTGTGCTGTCCAATAACAAGAAAAAAAAGAAGAAGTCATGTGGCCAAATTCTGTACCCAGGATAAGCTGTACACTTGGTCTTTCAAGTATTTTCTTCTAAGGCACATAAAGATGTCACTGATGGCTTAAACATTAAAGAAGCTTGACACAGAAAGCTGGTGTCATATGCCAGAGACACATAAAGTGAGAAAATATCCCTGTCTGGCCAGCAAAGACTTGTTGTTTGTTTTCTCAGGAGTCATACCTATGTATACTAAAATCCGTTAATTTTTACGTGAAAGTTGAACCCAATTACTCATTTGTACTGAAGTATTCCAGTCCTTATGTATTTTAAACATTCTGTCTATCAGCACAGATGTTGCCAGAAACCCAGATAATTTTAACGGGAGCACCATGTCATGTAACACAGAGAAAAATCTCCAGAGTTTTCCCATTCATACACAAAAAAAAAATCTGTTTTGGGTCTCAAAAGTGGCAGTTAGTTTGAAACCTCGTTTGTAGGAAGGCAGCATCTAAAAAGGAAGACTTTCCTCACCAGCATACTTCACCAGATTGCGTGTAGCTGCACAAATCCCTTAGGCTCCAGAGAAGACTGCTTCTCCTATCTAAATACATCTGGCCAATTGTGCACCAGGAAAACAAATGTTCCTGTGCATCCCTTTCAGGAAACCAGCTGAGGCCCTGAAGCATGAGATTTGATTAGAATCATTGGCCTCGTGCCGCACTGAACTGTCAGGAGCATGTGGAGGGCATCCCATGATCACCTACTCTACTGGAGGCCATGGAAAAAGGGTGCAATCAGAATCACAGAGTAAGGGAAGCTTGAGTACACTGCCACACCATCTTGACAACCTCCTGTATTATGAAAAGGTTCTCAAGTTTCTTAAAGAAAGAAGCTGTATTAGAACTTTTTGTTTAAAAAGGATTATATATCTCATAGATGTAGTGAACATTCTGCTTTTTTTTTTTTAATCACTGCTTGCTATTTTATTATCAGTGTGTACCTTGTAATGATTCTGTATTTGATTTAGGATTTTCATTTTGTTCCTTATATGCCTAAAAATGCTTTTTCTTTGTTTTTAATCTTTGTGGTGAGTTTACTGTGAAAGCCACTGGACTTTTGATTCCCTTAGTTCCCATTTATATCACACTGTATTTTATAGTACAGATTCAATTTTTTATCCCACGCTTACTCCATGCCTCTTGGCTTGTAGCAGTCACCATGGATTTTTAATTTTCCAGGCAGCTCATATACATGGTCTTCTTGTATACTAAGCTTTTGATCTTCCTGGAGTTGTAAAGGACTACTTGGTTACCTTTTGGATAAGTTTAAGATTTGCATCTGCAATGCATGTTTTCCTGAGTGGGATACTTTAGTTTTCATTATTAAAACACTACATGCATTAAAATAACATGTAAAGACAGGGATGTGGTGATAAAAGGCAGAGGCACTGAGTGCCTTCTTTACCATGGTCTTTAGTTGTCAGACTGGCCTTCAGTAATTGCAGATCTGTGAGACCAGCAGACAAGTCTGAACCAAGGCAAACTTACCCTTTAGTAGAGGAGAATTAGTTTAGGGAGCATTTAAATTAATTGGACATACACAAGTCCATGGGACCTGATGGAATGCACCCAAGAGTGCTGAGGGACCTGGTCCATGTCATTGCAAGGCCACTCTGGATAATCTTTGAAAGGTCTTGGAGAATGAGCAGGTTCCTGAGGACTGGAAGGAAGCTATTGTCACTCTTATCTTCAAGAAGAGCAAGAAGGAGGATTCAGAGAACCACAGGCTGGTCAGTCCCACTTTGATCCCTGGGAAAGTGATGGAGCAAATAATCCTGAAAATAATTTCTAAACATATGAAGGACAAGCAGGTGATTTGGAGTAGGCAGTGTGGATTTATGAAAAGGAAGTAATGTCTCATAACATACATAATATGATATGGCATAACATAACACACACCTTTCAACATAAAATACAGCTGAAAATTCAAAATTTTTTTGACTCCTCATTTCAACTTTGTTTCCTATATTTTTATTTCCATCTTATTGGTCAGAACCTGATTTTAGTTCTGGATGTAATTTGAGCCCATATCACTGAGTTCTCATATGTCTTTTTCTGTCAAAAGCTTACCCAAAGAAACAGTATTGCCTCCGTGCTATTTTTGTTTAAAAACTTGGTTTTGAGGGCAGTTGATTGTCTGTGAGAAATTCTCAGCATTGACATTGTTTCAAAAATGTTCTGAAACAAGTGTATCCTTATGGCCTGTTAGTAACATTTTCTATTAAATGCCTTTATGCTTTCTATCCATGCTAAATAATTAACCTTGGGATCAGCATTCTGGTCTCCCTTTACAGTCTTAGTGGGGATGCTGCCATCAGTGCAATACAGTTACAGTCTGGTGTGTTTTGATATATGCCATTTGGACTATCCGAATTGCTTTGTTTTAATCTTGCTCTTTCCCTGTTGTCTTTTGTCATGGATTTTGACGGAATTATGTGTGTTATGTTTTTATCATTTTGTAAGCATTTAAGCTGATCTGTCTGAAGTTTTCCTGTCTGTATATGTACCATTACAGCAATACAACCTGAAAGAAGCAAAGAAATGAGACAGTGTCAAGGATAACAGCAATTACAGAGGAGTTACGACACCACCATTGTTTCTTGGGAAGTAGCTACTTCCCTCTCTGATTCCTGACATGAATGGTGGCTTCTTCTCAAAGTGGAGCTTAGTGTGGTAAAGGAAAACCTTAAACCATTGGGACCTGTTGTCTCCAGATCTAGTAAAAAGATGAAGTTGAGTTATTTATGAGGTATTGTCTTTACACCATTGTACAGAGAGGCAAAGAAGGAGAGGCCACTTTTTGCAGCAAACAACATGGAATAGGAATGCCAAAACATATCTGTCAACAGGCTTATGGGGAATGCAGTGTAAGATGCTGGTGCTGCTTTACATCTGTTTCTCTAAGAGATGAAAAAAATATTGGGAAATAATTCAAAGCATTTCAGCCTGTTTAGATCGGCAGGATTAACAGTGGGAGCAGTTTTTGGTCCAGAGACCAGCTTGAGGAATGATTGGTTGCAGGTTCTTAATCCAAGGAAGGTCACAAGGAGGATTTTTTGGTTGGGAAGTGAACACTGAAGGGAGAAATGAAGAAAGGTTATGAAAAAGGTAGTCAGAGGCAATGTAATAGCTAAAATGTAAGCCTTTTGGGGTAGGGTCTGTGTTTTTATGTATAAAGGCAGTGGCTAGCATGTTGGTAATGCAGTCTCCCTGCTGCGTGCTGAATGTGAATTTAGTACAATTTGCTAGGGCTCACCATTCCCCCTTTAGCATCAACCAGTAAAATGTGCATACTTCTGTCACAGGACATAACCATAAAACGATGTTATACAGCCTCCCAATTTAGATCAGAACAGTGTCTGCTCAGATTGGGTGCTACTATGAGACAAATCTTTCCTAATAATAGGGAGCTCATTTCTGCAATGTTTTGCTTTTACTGAGTACTAAGGTCAGAAGTAGGTGGCTTTACTTTCAATGTTATTCCAATATGCCAGTTTTTGCAATGAAAAGCTCGAATAATACTCATGGTTTAAGTCTGCTAATTTCCAGGTTTTGTTGGTAAACTAATGCCTAAAAAAAAAAAAGAGGGGGAAAACAATATTTTCTTTGGGGTATGATCTGCATTGGTGCTGTTAATGCATTTATTCATTAAGCTTTTCACTTTCATAAGATTTAACATTTGTATGTGATGAAACACTCTTTTATAACATATTTTTAGATTTTCTTAGGAGAATATTTGACTCATTTTGCAGCAAAGCAATAGTGAAGGGGAGGGGGGAGGAGCAAGATGGGTTTTTTTAGAAAATACACAAGTTAAAAAAAGCTGGCCAGCTACATGCTTGGCTGGTTACTGAAATGCTGGAAGAAATGTTACTAAGTGTGGAATTACATCATATTTCCTCTATACACAGAAAAAGCCTGAGGAAATATCATTTGTCATAAAACCTAGGCTTCATAATCTGAAATGCCACTTTACTGCTAGGAGCAAAATGATAAAAACCCAAAACAAACAAAAAGCACATAAAAAATCTCAAGAGCCTGAAGAAGGTAGTGGTGAACAATTTAAATTAAATCAGCTTTTTATTGAAGTACAAAAGGGGGGAGAAGGAAAAAATCCTTCACTTTAATAATTACAGTTCAAAGAGAAAAAAAGCAACAATGCAGACAGACAAGAATGTGCACATTAATGTTCCTTTTATATTTTGTTCCTTATCTCTACAGAAAGTTGTGATTATTTAGAATACCTGACAGTGGAATCATAAAAATTTGCCTGCAGATCTGAATCCCTTTTCCTTGTCCAAGACTGCAAAAAAGACCTTAGCACAGGGGACTCCCACAACACGTAGAAAGAGAGAGGGAAGAGTAGCTTCCTCTCCCTTCAAAAATGAGGATCATGTAATGATGTCTGTTGGCATCTCTGCAGCGGTGACAGATGTGTGGTGATGTGTGCTTACTCCTTGCTTTCTGAATGACATGTTTTGCTGAGGGCTTGGAACAGCCACAGCTCGAAACAACCAGCTGGGAGCTGGACCTTGGACAATTCCTTGAGGTGCCAAAAACAAAGCCGTGCTTAGCTGAGCTGAGTAGGACCGATGGACTTTGTGCTAAGACTGACCTACTTTCCATGGTGTAAACACTGTGTATCAGACTTTCTGCATGCAGGGAGAGATAAAGAGATTTTACTTTCTCAAGCCTGGAGTAGACTAGAGGGAGGCAGCCGTAAAAGCAATGGTTGTGTTTGTCTCAAAGGAGCAGGCAGGATCTTTCTCACTGCCTTATTTTCAGCAGTTATCTACATTTCTGTGGCAGGCAAATACAGATATGTTTTGTCAATCAGAACTGAAGACACAGCTTTAGAGTGAAAAACAGATCAAGCCCTTTATGGTTTCTTGACCACTACTTTAAAAAACCAAAACAAATCACATTCTGCCTAGACAGAGATTTAGTCAGTATTTCCACTGGGCAGTTTCTATGAATTGTTCCTTTTATGAAACATCAGCAGAATTTTCAGGAAGATGTGTTCACCCATGTTCAAACCAGACAATACAGAGCTGAAAGTGGCCAGTAGTGCTCTCTGGAGCTTCATAGGTTTCAGAAAAATGAAATGACACTCACAGAGTGAAACTCAGTCTTTTTACTTTTTTGAAGAGGAAGCAGATATGCATATGAAGGCAAATTAAGTGAGCTTCAGTGTCAGTCTTAGACATTGGAAGAAGTGTAGAACTCAGCACTTGCCTTGCCATCCATGATGTTGGCACTTCAGACTATGCCTGTGGTGGACCTCACAGTTGGCTGTTACTCAAATCCGTAACAGTTTGGGACTTGTTAGTGGAGCGAGAGTTTTTCTCTATGTGTGGACCTCACAGTTGACTCATAAATCCACAATAGTCCAGGACATGCTAGCTGAGGGGTTGTTTTTCTCCGTATGTTATGCTCTTTCCTTTGCACACACTGGAGATATTTCCAATCAGTACAAACTTGTTTTGTAAGGAAGGAAATTGGTGGCAGGCTGGTCAGAAGTGTGCTGTATCCCGCTCAAATTCCTAATATTTCAGTGGCTTTTAATTTAAAACTGTAAGTAATCTTCAGACCTCAGAGTTTGCATTCTAGCTCTTGGCCTGAAATAGTTAATTCCTCTAAACTACAGCTCATGTTACAAAGCTGATTTGCAGGCATTTGTTCTTGCTTTGAGAGTGTGCTTTGAATATGGAGAGACTTCTGGTTTTGTAAGAATCTTTCAGGTTTCGTTGTTTCTTTTTTATGGCAGAGCCGCTAAGAGATGAGGATAAGTATCTTTTATAGTGTTCAACCTGAAATGTATTAATAATGAAACAGAGGTCTAATGTCAGTACTGAGTGTTAAAAGAAAAAAATAAATATGTGGAAGGTATAGAACTCATTTTATTTTTTTCTTTTCCCTAAAGTGCTCTGCTGCTCTCCTTAAACAGGATATAGAAAAATTGTAATTAGCCAGTCAAAATATACAAGTCAGATTACTAATGAAGTGCTCATTTGGGGCTAAATCCCAGTCCTACTCAAGTCACTGGAAAAGAAGGATGTGGAGAACTTCAGGTGAAGTGCTGAGTACCTTTCAGGACTCGGCCAGACAGATGTATCTGAGATTTGCCTGTAGGGGAAGTCGCAGCATGAAGACGACAATGTCAGCACTCAGAAGGGCTGTCTTGGATGGAAATAGCAGTTGCTCTGATTATGGCTTCCCTTCGTTCTTCCAGGTGTATCTGCCCAGCTGACAAGCACGCGCCTCCGTCGGAACACCTCCGTGGGCACCCCATTCTGGATGGCTCCAGAGGTTAGATTCATGTTTCAAAACATTCTGTCACTGGTATTTGAAGGGTTGCATTCTGTATTTCTGCTTGCTCTTTGTCTTTCTCCCTGACCACTGGTCTGGTCTGTTCCCCAAATGAAATATCAGTGTCCTTTCAAAAAGCATTTTCAACTTTTTTTTTCACATGTTTGCAAGGATTAAGTTAAAATTGAGTTTATTTTTGAAATTACAAGGTTAAAACCAGAGAGCAAGGTGTTAAATTGCTTATTAAAATCTTAAAGAGGAGAGAATACATTAATCCTTTTCAGCCCTCTAAGCTCTGGAACTATAGGTTTGTCATACCCCCCATGGATGGAAGGGACCCAGGGTGGTAATTTTTAAATACATTATAGCTTTTATCTTTTGATTTCTACACCTAGAAAGTTTTTATATATTCATATATAAATGCATATATAAATGCATAAAGTTTTAATATATTCATAGCTGACAGCAAGAAATGGAGACATTTATTATGAATGAATAAAATGTACTACAATAGTGTGTGTACATATATTCATATATGTATACATATATAATATTCATAAGATACTACATATCTTTGGAGGTTTTCCTGGTCTGAAATTGAACCATACAAAGATACATTTTAAGCTGAGGCAAGAAAGATATTTTGCTATAAATACACCTATGCACTTGCAGTATTTGTGCACACACAACACATGCGTATACATGCACATGAAACTACTCTGTTTATACACGTTTTTATAAACATACTCTATTCATAAACATTGGTCTAGCCATGTAGCTAGCAGCATTCATGTTGGTTTAGACGTGTAGCTAATGGCATGAAAAATTCTAGATTCATCCAGCATTGTGGATGAGCTGAAATATACATGAAATCAAATCCATTTGCTGTAATCCAGTGGCAAATGCATTGTTAAAAAAATAGGTTAATCTTGAAATTGGCTGATTTGGCTGAACAAGGACCCTGTAGGAGACAATGTATTCAACTTCAGCAGAAGTTCCTACTTGTTTCACTTCATAGAGAGAGCAATATATCTCCATTAGTTATTTTGCAGGAATAATTCATAGAAAAGAGTTTAACATTGCTGAGTTTCTTTCTACTTCCCTAAGCATGGTATGTAGTTTACCACCTTCAGCTAAAAAGGCCTAAAAAGGATTTGCACCATTTTGTCTGATGTGGGAACATCTGGTCAGAGAACCCAGTGTTCATGGCCGCCTGCTTTCTCTAGTTTAAGCATTGCTTTTTTTCAGCAGCAGGATGCTTTAGTTTGCTGAATGAATGCAAGTCTGTGGATTTCACTGAGCATCTCAGTCCTGTAAGAGATTTCCCCAACTGTGAGTGTACTCTGAAATTTGGACATACAGTGACCATTCAAGTCTTTTACTCCAACAGGTGATTGCCTGTGAGCAGCAGCTGGATAGCTCCTATGATGCCAGATGTGATGCATGGTCACTGGGTATTACTGCAATAGAGCTGGGAGATGGAGATCCACCCCTTGCTGATTTGCACCCTATGAGGGCACTCTTCAAAATACCAAGGTAATATCATGATGTACTTATTTCTGCCAGGTTAGACAGAGCTTTTTCCTTAACTGTTACTTTCTTCAAACTTAGACTGTGTAAGTTTCTTTGTAGAGTTTCTTTGTATTATTTATACTAGGGCGAGGTTAGAAATATTTTGTCCAGCTATGTTTTTGGCAGGCTCTGCTTCAACCATGTGCGCACATTGAGAAGTTCAGAGCTGACTGTGACTACATTTGAGAAAAAGCCATAAGGCCTTCCCCTGTGTGGGCTGCTGCACAAAATACCTGAGCACAGCAGTTAGCATGCCAAGTCCTGTATATTTTGTCGTTAAGAATGATTTATCATAGAAATACAGAGTCTGAGTATGTCTCTGTGGTGAACAAGCCCCATACCTGTCCTCAACAGTTATCTCATGTCCTTTGAAGCAAAGTATTCTTCCACCACTCGCATACATTTAGGCTGCCACTTTTCATTAGTTTGTGCTGCTCCTAGCTGTTCCAATGTTGCTCTCCATGGGCAGTGCAAGTAGCAACTTCTTACATGTTTTCTTTGAAGCTGGAGGTAAAAGTACCCAAATTGCCACTTACAGCATTTCAGGGAGCATCTATCTCAAAGTCAGTAGGGAATGATCATACAGCAGTTTGTGGATTTCATTCTAGTTGGAGAAGCACCAAAACAGTTGAAACCACATAGTCTACATGAGTGCATCAAGTCCTTTACAGTGAAATCACCCAGATTAGTATAAATTTTCTTAAGGTTTAAGAAATCTTGGCTGACTTGGCACTGAAGCAGAACATGAATGCTCTTCTTACCTTTACTTCCTATGGGACAAGTAGTTACAAACTGCTGTGGTCAGTCATTTCAGCGAGGCCTTCAAAAAACATTTGATTATACTCTTACAAATACTGGGTACCTTCTTGCCCTCGAGGAAATGTAAGATCAAAAATCTTTCATTCCATTAAGGACAACCTGAAGGTGATGGAGTAAGAAAAACAGTTATGATAATTGATTGAAAATAGCCAAAGTCAGCTTGTCTGTAGGTATTCCTTTTGTCTTTGTGTCTGTGCTTGGTCCTCTGTTTGAATGGAAGGCTGTTAAAACAATTTGTACCAAGTTAACAGTTAAGGTAAACAGCTCTAATGACAAAAAGGAAAGTAGTAGTATTTAGGCCTTTGCTTGACTTCTGATTAATTTCTGATGGATGAAAAATAGTTAATAAAGAGCTAATTTCTTCTGACGCTTTGTTCAGCAAGTTGATTAATTCAGTCCTTCTGGGAAAACCTAAAATAGAATTTCTTTTTAAAAAGTCTCTTAAGAAAGTATATTGTTTCAGGCTTGTAAAGAGAAACTTGCCATTACAAGTGTGTAGTGATTAATGGGTTGTTAGTTTCACTTCCGATAATTGGTTTGACTGAAAAAATTATAGTGTTTCTTGGCTATGCTTGGTAGATCATCTCTATGCTATTTCTCCTTGTTAGTTATGGAAAGTAGGAGAACCAGTGAGGCACTGTATCATATACACATGTTCTTCTTACCAGTCAAAATCAGGTTTTTTTTTAGTGGCCTTCTAAAACTCGTTACTCAGCCTGCCTTCATACATTGTTTTTGTCAAGTGAGCAGCTTATTAACTTATCATCGCATTGACCTTTGCAGGAATCCTCCTCCAACACTACAGCAGCCTGAACTGTGGTCACCTGAATTCAATGACTTCATTAACAAGTGAGTAACAACTGAGACCACAGTAGCTGGATATGGAACATGTGTAAATGTCATGTGCAAAATATCTTTGTATTCACTAGGGAAATCTGCTGCTACTAATACTTTTCCTTAAAAACCCTTGTAAATCCAGTTTGGCTTCCAAGTGAGGCTCCAGATTTAAAACATGAAAAAACATTTTAACACACTTGATGTTTCTGTTTTTCTTAAAGACTCTTTAGTTTTAAAATGCAGTAATTTAACATCTTGGACTCATTGATTTGGTGAAATCTGAACAATTTTCAGTATAGAGCTTTTGTGATTAAGATGGATGTATTTATTGTGGAGGCATGAGTAAAATACAGACAAGCATTTCAAAACTGAACAGCAGTCCCTCAACGATAATATGTTTTTTCTGCCAGCACAGGTGCTTGACTAAAGATTATGAGAAGCGTCCAACAGTATCTAGTCTTTTGCAGCATGATTTTATTAAGCAAATTGAAGGAAAAGAAAACGTGCTACAAAGACAACTCATGGAATTTATCGACGTTCATCAACAAATGGGAGTCACTGAAAAGGCAAGGTAAAAGTAGCTGAAAAAGTAGACCAGTTGGGACAATTTTGATACTTTCACTGTTTCAGAACAGCTAGCACCCAGGGAAGGATCCACCTGTCATAACTGTGGCTGTCCAAAAAATAGACAGCTTAGTCTTTTGGTTCCCCTGTAGAGCCAATGGAAAGAGAGGGGCATTACAATTCACACATAGGATGAAAGTCTTTTGAAGTGCCTTTCCTTTGTCCTCTGACTCAAGATGCAGGTTAGGATCTTAGCATTCAGAAAGCTAAGGTTAGGTGAAATTATGTTTGGCATTTTCTTACATTTACATGGTCAGCTAATGTTCAGCTTAAGAGAGTATGCTAAAAATAACTAGTCAGGTTCCTGCAACAATTGGATACTACTGACTGAATGAAGTGCATTGCAAATTCAAATCCTATGTCTTATTGTATAGATACTTTCTTTCTTCCACTGGTATTTAGGAATATCAATTCAGAATAAATCACTTTGCGCATGATGGCTTTTATTTGAAACAACTGAGAATGGCTTTGCTCAATTTTACAATTTAAAAAAAACCCATTCTGTATACTGAAGTAATGTGTCAGATGTGAAATGTAGCAGATAAGTATTAATGTACTACTGGTGTGACTGCTCCTGTGGTTCACGGTAAAGCATGACAATTTTTCTTTTCTTTTAAATGGAACATAAAATTTAAAAGACATTTTGGCATTAACATGTGTATGGAAAAAGCTTACTAAAATCTGCCACATTTCCTTTCAGACATATTTATAGTAACAATATATACAGCAGTCTTCAGTTTCGACTCTGGAAATTTTTCTATTTATTCTGTTCTTTAAAGCTAATTAAAAATATATTTCTAAATGATTTGTAATTTTCAAGTTTCCTTGGACCTTAAAGGGTGAGTAATTCTTCCACTTTTCTGGCATTTCAGAGAAAAAATATGTAGTTGGCTTAAATTTAAGCTTCCGACTGGATTTGTATGTGCAGACTTGATATTTGCTTAATCCAGAAAGATTCTGGAATAGAAATAAGATTATTAGATGTCAGTGCTGAGCGCTAAAACAGCAACATACCCCAGACTTTTAGAAGTATTAATTTATGAAACAGGGAAATGATATGTTGGGAAAATCAGACCAAAACACTAAGTTACGTGAACCAAAATCCTGATAACACGTGTGACACTGGTCCTTTCAAAGCCTAAATATTTTTTTAAAAACAGGCCTGTAAGTCAATTGTCATGGGCTTTTTTACCCATTCTGTAGAACTCATACTTTTGTTTTCTATCAAGTCCTATACTTTTTTCCGAAATCCTTTCTTTTTTTTTTTTCCATGTAAATGCTGCATAAAGCAAACCACATGAACTTTCTTTTCCTATACAATACATGCATAAAGGAAGTGGCCCAATTTGCGTGTGCACAGAGCAGTCAAATGTCACAGGAACAGGATGATCTATTGGTACTTTCTCCATCCTGTTTAGATTGTGTTTTATTCACTCTTCACATGAACCAGTTTAAGGGAATGTATTACCATGTGATGAAGTTACCCGTGTTTTTGCAGTTAATCAAGTATAATTTCTACATGAATTTTCCCAAAGGAAGATGGAATTTTCTCCCTGAAAATAGTAGTAATTTATTATCTGAAACTGTGTAAAAGATCTAGTTATTTAACTAATTTAAATGGCATGGTTAAGCTAATAGCTTGGTTCATACTTCATAGCAGGCTGATACTAATATAAATCTCATTTGCACTGATTTAACCAAATCTTTCCATACATGAGATCAGTGAAGGTAGTATGAAAGACTGGAAGTAAAAATCAGATTTTACAGTCACTGTGCCTACAATCGCTTCTGCTTTAGCATGTTTATTGTCTACATTTGCTGGAAGATTGTCTTCCATAACAGTGATGCAGCAAATGACTATGTCTCCTAGAAACACTATGAGTACCCATCTTAATATCTATTACTATCCCTGTAAAAGCAAGAAAAGCAGACTATTTTCAAGTAGCTGAAACTAATAAAGCATGTACATTATTTTACTTTAGAAGAAATTAGAATTCCAGGCCTGTAAAGGAGAATGGCATTTGTTCTTTATTCATGATAAAAGGGTTATACAAAGATCTTTGAGTTCAGTGGTCATACTTTTCTTAAAGACTTTAAATATTAATGATGTGTATCTTCTGGCCTTCAATCTGTGCAGAGTAAATAGTGTCAAAAGCAGCGTGTGTACAAAAGTAGCGTGTAAATCTGATCCAGAGACAAGGCATAGGCTGTGTAGTGGCAAGTCACCTGGAAGAGGCTCATCTTAAAATCTTCTGGCTTTTTTTTTTCTCAATTATGCTCTTATGGGACTGGTTTTACACTGGCACAATAGGGCCCTTTTGTGCAATTCCTGAACTTTCACCAGCTGCTGGCAACTTCCCTTGTAAAGCTCCCTCCCGGTCTCCAACTCACACTCTCAGTACATAATTTGAAACTCTGCTGCTTTTTGGCACTGGGAGGCAGGTATAGTTTTAAGGCATTAAAAAACTCTTCCTTCCACCGAGGGAAGAAATCCTCCTACCTGTGTCATGTTGGATAAATGGAAATGGCATATAAACTCAACAAATTAGGTAATATTGACTTAAAGGTGTGAGAAGGTGTCCTGGGTTCAGCAGTAGCAGCCATTTTTTCTCCTTCTTAGTAGCTCGTGCAGCGCCGCGTTTTTGACTTTCAGCCTGGGAGCAGCGCTGATAACACCGATGGTTTTAGATGTTGCTCAGTAATGTTTACTCTGACCAAGGACTTTCTGAGTCTCATGCTCTGCCAGGGAGGAGGAGAAGCCAGGAGGAAGCAGAGACAGGGCACCTGACCCAAACTAGCCAAAGAGGTATTCCATACCACAGCACATCATGCCCAGGAGGTAAACTGGGAGTCACCCAGGAGGGCTAGATCACTGCTCGGTCGGCAGGTGGTGAGGGGTTGTATTCTCTCCGCTTGTTATTTCCCTTATTATTATTATTATTATTATTGGTGGTAGTAGCCGTGGTTTGTGTTATACCTTAGTTACTGGACTGTTCATATCTTAACCGGTGGGAGTTGCATTCTTTCAATTCTCCTCCCCATCCCTCTGGGAGGCGGGGGGGAGGAAAGGAGGGAAGAGTGAGCGAGCAAGGCTGCGTGGTTGTGAGTTACTGGTTGACTGGACTTAAACCACGACAGTTCTTTTCCCAGACTGTCTTCCCCAGCAAATTCTTTATGTGCACCACAGGAACTTTGTCCCCCTCTGCAGTATGTAAAAGTTCTGACTGGGCTGGACCAGCCCTGTTGGCAGATCCTCTGCTGTTGACCAACCAGGTGGCCTTTGGTAAGTGTGTATCGCAGTGCTTGAAAGTCCCACCACCCATTGCTCTCAATGTAGTTTTTAAGAGCCCATTGTATCGTTCTATTTTCCCAGGGGCTACCAACATGGGGCACGACTGGGAGGGTAAGAGAATGTCTCCTTCACAGGTTGACCACCTGAGGAGAAAAAAGATGTGTAATTGCTAAGCAGTTCTGTTATATACCTCCCAAAGTATACAGGTGGTGACCACACTGGGAACGCAAGCCAGATCAGTCTCATAATTAATGAGTCTATTGTATTACAAGTCATTACTGTAAAGTACAATGAAACAAGAACCTTAGCCCAAGGACCCCATCTGAGAAATGCTAACACAGTAAATACTGGCTGTAATTAAGGTACAACATGCTGAACTTGTGAGATCAAAAGCAACAACTTTGAGAGCCAATAAATCAGCATTGTGATGAGTGACTACTAATCTGAAACAATGAATGCTTATCACAAATACGATTAGACACACTCTGGTCAGATCTGTCGTTATCTCAACCCTTC